>JASAMX010031655.1:0-11347 GCA_030248175.1 Microlaimidae sp. YZB2_3
TAAAATGATTGGATTTTGTCACTGGATAATAAAACACCAGTTGATGTTTTATATATTGATTATGCAAAAGCTTTCGATTCAGTAAGCCATGAAAAATTATTGGCAACAGTTAAAGCTTATGGAATTGATTATGAGCTTTTCATCTGGAGTAAATTTTTTTTCAAAAAAGAAAACAAAGAGTAATAATAGGCGAATCTTTTTCAGATTACAAAAACGTGACAAGTGGTGTGCCTCAAGGCAGTGTTCTTGGACCCCTTTTGTTTTTCTTGTTTATAAACGATTTACCAGAAGCACTGGGCAACAGTATTAAAAATAAAAATGTTTGTGAATGACGCGAAATTCTATGAAGCTTTAACCGATAAAGAATCTGCTAATGAATTTTCCAAAGCTTTCTTAAACTTTTGCAAATGGTCATCAACATGGCAATTAAACATTACCCTAGAAAAATGTTCTGTTTTACACTTAGGTCATAACATCCCGTCCTTCAATTACAAATTAAATAATTATAGTATTTCTTCAAAAAATTGTGTCAAAGATTTGGGAAGTACTATAAGCAACACTTTAAAATTCTCAAATTATTATTCGGAAATAGCTTCCAAAGCTATGTCCTGGATATCCATGGTATTTCAAGCTTTCACTTCACACGATATGTTACTGCTGTTACAACCGTATGTCACATATGTGCGCCCGATTTTAGAGTTTAAAAAATTTGTGTGGTCAAAGACATTGAAATAATTGAGCGGGTTCAAAGAGCATTTACTAGAATGTTTTATGCTCAATGTTTCTTTCCTTTCATTGAATATAGAACACAAATAAAAGAGCTTAAACTTGAAAGCTTAAAATTTTGTTGTTTTAAAAATGACATTTGCATGTGTTTTAAAATTTTAAAAGGTTTAGCGGATATTGATACTAATAATTTTTTAAGAGTAGAAACTAACAACAGAACCCGTAATAATGGACTTAAGCTCAAAGGCAAACAAACAGGGCTTGATATTACTAAATTTTTCTTTTCAAATCGTGTAATAAACCTTTGGAATAATTTACCTAGTGAAGCAGTATATAAAAAATTTCATAGTCAATTAACCAAGCCTTGTCAAGAAAACTATTAAGAATATATTTATAATAATTTATCCACAATTATGAAATTTTCTATAAATTCCTAATCTGATTGTATCCAACAAGCTGCATTATGAGTTATAATTTTACAAGCTGCATTATGAAAATAATTATAATTTTATATTACCTGTGCGGCTTTATAATTATTAGTTTAATTAGTATTTAATGTAAAATTTATTTGGTTTGTACGTACTATTGTGATTTTTTCTTTAATGTGAATTTTTTGGACTAATAAAAATTTAAACTTATTTTAATAACACAAGTTTTTAGTTGTGAAGGAAATTATTGACAATTACCCTTGCGAGGGTTACTTAACCTAACTAAACTAATTACTTAGGTATATGTGCACTGGCTACTAACAACTTGGAGCCATTCTGACATAGAATGTTTAAATCATGTCTCCCAGGAAATAATCCTAACTAAAGGAAGTAGGCTGTTCAGCAACAACAAACTTCCGCTCAACATACTTTTCCTACCTAGATTGGTCGTGACCAATCGCAGCTGTATGCATCTCAATGAATTCACATAAAAATAATAGGCTTAATTATAAAAATAGTAACCTACAATGGTATTGCCGACTTTACAGATCCCTTTCAGGGCGGTAGGTTTAAACACAACAGGTTTAAAATTACAAGGTGCTTACCAATAATATGGTACCGGTATTGTACTCCCAGTTTTTAGTGTGGAGCAAATTTGCTGCTTGAAATGGTTTTTATGGCACACGCGACGACCGGGGTGATTACTGTAATTTGAAATTGACTACTGGTGGATATTGTTCGCTTGGCCGCTGTACATATGGATGTGGTGAAACCAGAACCGATAAACCACCCCCAGGTTTGAAAAAAAAGGTAATTGCTTGGTAAATCCTGTAATGGTACCCCATGGTTTTTTTGGTTTTTTTGGAGGCAACCCTTTGCTGTCCAAAGAAGCCCTCCTTGCTTTGGGTTGGGAATCGTCCCTCCTTGTACATGGCGCAATTGGTCGCCGATCCTCATCTGGATAGAATGACGCAGGTAGCAGTTGAGGAACCGTAATTGGTATTTTTTTGCTCATGATATGTTTTTAAACTCTACTAGCTTTTACTTGTTTTTTTGTAGGCGAATTTGGACTCGTAGTTATAGTTTTAATTTTAGACTTACTTTTAGTTGATGATTTATCTTTCAAATGATGACGTTTACATTCATTGGAGATTACAGGTTCTTGTGACAATGCAGCTGCACGCGTGGTCCTCATAGCTAGCATACCCCGTGGTGCAACTCCGTAACCTAACGCTCCCTTTTTGGACTTGATTTTTGTGTGTTTATGTAAACGGCAAGGGATGCGTCTGCTGGTGTCTTTCCAGAGCTAAAGGTGAGAAGCTGAAGCTAGAGCTAGCTTCTCACCTTAAGAGTTTTAGAGGTTTAGCGTTTAGAGGTTTAGCTCCAGCTAAATGTAGAGCTGAGAGGTGTTATAACAGCGACCCGTCCTAGCTGTTATAACACCTCTCAGGGTTAGGGCGACAGTTGACAAGATTGTACTTGTACCGGGACTATGCCGCCATTCAGACCAATCCCTATTGATACTTTTTTGTTTTGGACCAGTCACACTCCTTGCTAACGCCCTTGTTTTCCTATATATGTTAGGATCTTGTTTAATAACCCTGGCGGTGCCTGTTGTCTGAGTTGACATTGAAGATTTTGCATAAATGGAGTAAGTTGGGTCATTCTCAGTGCATAGGACCTGTGACTTGATTCAGTTGACTATAGGTAGAAGACGTTTGTGATAAAGGGCTACCAAATGAAACTGGTGATGTTGGATGGACAACTCCTGTGGGAAAAGAAGAAATAGGCAGCCTAGGCTGATTTGACTAAAACGGAGTCAGGTGTAACATTGGTGCAGGCGAAGTTATTAATAATGGCTGCGTTAACCTTGAAGGTACACCTAATAGATGAGACAATTGATGGACGGTTGGAATGGGCGATTTAGTAGGGGAGGCCCCCTTAATTGGTGTGAAAGCTTGAAATTAATTGGATTTGTAGATGTTGCACTAGGTGGATTTAACTGATGCAAAAGAACTGGTATACCATACCAATCAGTTGGTTTTCAAGTAGGAGCTATACCCTTAGAGTAGGAGCTTGTTGGTTTTCACTTTATGGAATTGACCGCCAAGATCCCCTACTCAGATCTACAGGTTCGTCATCCAGGTCCTTTTGTCCTTTTTACTTTTCTTTTTACTAATAGGAGCTGTGTCTGTGTAATTTATCTTATGCTTAGTTTAACTGACAGGGTCTTGCGTATTTTGAGTTTCCTCGTCAACAAGTGGTTCAGCCATTGTGATTACTACAGAAGAAACTGGTTTGTTTGCGTATTGTTTTATGAAAGTTTTTTATCTTTAATTTGTGGCAGGAAGGTAGGAAGGTCCCAACTACAATAGAATCGAGTGTTGTCTGCATTCGGAACTCTGTTTGTTATTCCTAAAGACAAAGCTTCATGCATTACCTGTTGTTCATAGTTTCCAATGATCATGTTTATTAAGGGATTCAGACGTATTCCATGAAATCTTTGTTTGTGAGCTCCAGAGCCTAATGCAAAAGCGGGGGGGAACAGGATAGCACTGTGTATCCCAAGTTTCTTGGTCCATCCAGGTATGACCAGATAAATTTAACGGTATTTCTTGATTTGTTGGCATACCATGAGGTTGTTGAGCTCCAGCAATAAAAAGGGTTACTGACTGTGACTGGTTCGGCTATTTTTCTTTCTCTTGTTTTTTTAAGAATTTCCTCTGTTTTACGTTTTTTTCTCAACTGTTTTTTCTCTTGTTCCATGCGTTCTTTAGCAATTTGACAATGGGTTTTTCTGCATTGAGAGTGTTTTCGATGATATTCCCATTCAGTAATTGCCTGTTCCTCTTTTGTCCAGGTGTTTTTTTTTACCACTCTTGTTGACTTTTTATGGTAGTACACCATGTATGGGTCATCAATCGTCGCTTCTATGCAACTGCAATGAGTGGTTTGCTTGAAAGCTTGAAGGGGAGGAAGGTTGCACTATGGATGTCATTCTTTTGGATAATAGTGTGGATTTTCATCACGTCTCATTTTGTTTTATGACTTATAAAACAAAATGAAATATAGAAGTATACTAAGTATAGAAATATGACTTTCTGTGAGGTCCCTTGTCCAACGTCACCACTCTTGATCAGTATGGTTTGGAAAACCCCGCATCCTAGGCTCAAAATGACTGCGTAGGACATATTGCTCTTGAGTCATTGCTTGTCATTCCATCCCCGGACCTGTTGTAACCCAATAAGTAGGCGTATGGATGGTAATCGGTTGAACAATACCGCGGACCCAAATGAAAACTACTACAATATAAGGTGAGTTGCGATTCCTACAAGTTTCAGGCGTGAAATGAAAAATTCTACATTTATAACGTCATCCTACTAATTGTATGTGTTGACTACCATGTTTGTGGTGAAAAATTGTGTTACACCAATTTTCAAATTGAGGAGCATTTATCTGTCATAAGCTAGGGTTAGGGTCTGGTGGCAATGGTGGTACCAATTCTTGAATATCGGCCTCTAAACGCAAAATTGTTTCAGTCATTGTTGTTTTTTATATCAATTCCTTCGCGCATGTTCCTGATTAATATTGAGTTAAGGTCAGCGAAGTTGATTCACTCTTGCTTCTGGTAAGAGTTGTTGACTTTGTGGTCTTTCAGCTACCAAATTACCACTTGCACAATTCCAAATCATGTGGTTAAATTGCGTTCATGTTGTTCCCAACGAAATTGTTTATATCTATGTTTACACTTTTTATAAGCTTTCTATTTTTTTCATAGATTCAAACAGAGGGTCAGCAAAATGACTAAAACCAGTTGAAGACTCATCTTCACTGCGATTTACTTCAGAAGATGGTGAGGGGACATGAGGTGGATGTGTAGGTATAGCATGTACCGCGTCACATATACACTTAGTGAGCTCTGCAAAAGTCCCAATATGAAAACTTTGCTCACTTTCCAAAGACGTCCACACTGGGTCATAAAAATTTATACCTATTGGTGGTGAGGCTCATGCTCTACTATCATGACGTCTTCAAAGAGACGTCCAAACTCCATATTTATTTCAATTGTCAATGGCGGTAGTTGTTCGGGGACTTTGTGTTTAAATTCAACTTGAAAAAATGTTGAATTTAGATTTATTTGACGTTTTGTCGTTTTGGGAGGTTTGGGGGACGTTAACTGAAACTTGGGATTCAGAGTGGATTGTGGCCTCAACTTGTGAGGGGGAATACAAAGCGGATGGATTGACTTCATCCTCCTAGATTAGAATACTGTCGCCGGAGGATGAGACCTTCGCTAAGGGCATCTCTTCCCCCAGGTAGGTAACCCGATATGGTCCATGCCCCATGGAGATCAGCCTCCTGCCTCTTTGATGTCTTGGTGTATAGCGTTAGTTAAACTATTCATGAAATTAGTGAAATATTCATGAATATTTCACTAAATTCAGAAACATTTCACTAAATATTAATTCATGAAATAAAAAGGCCAGTTCTGTGTCCTGATCTGTCGGTGGGTATAGCTGTAGACATGCATCAATAGCCTCAATTGACCTGACAGACGCACAAAAAGCACTAGCTGAAAAAAACGTTTGCATCCGGAACATTATGCTATATCTCTGCAGAGACTTGCCAGAGGATTGAATCCATAAGTAGGGTGATTTGCAAATCCAGACCTAAGGATGAAATGTTAAATGAATCACTAATTTGTAAGGAAGACGGACTAATCGTGTGTGAACTAGTTTAAAATTAAAGATTTAAGATATTGTGTTTGAGATTGGCTTTGCCAAAGACTAGGTGGGTTGGGCTGGGGTTGGGGTAAATTTTGTGGCGGTGGTCCCCTTACACCGCCTGGCTCCACACCGCTTGTGACCCCTTCTGACATACTTTCCTCTTGTGCACCCCTATCTCTTTTTACCGCCTCAGTGGCCATATTCCAGTTGTCAAGTATACATGAATTTGTTGATTCCAAATCTAAATACGTACACGTAAGAGTTATTGGTTTGTCTGCGCGCAAGTTGGTCCCATGATTTTGGAACTTTAGGTGGATTCCCTGTTTGGTCGTTGCCGGGTGGTGCTTCTCCCAAAAAAAGGACAGACCATAATGGTCCTTCTGATTTTGGAGGAAAGCAGGTAACTGACTGGACCACAGGTGACAACCAAGAGTCGGACGATACTGCTGCGACACATGGACCCTCTTTATTATTGGGTGGTAGGAGTGCCCCAACTTGATTTTGCGGATCTTGTTGCGCATTATTATTGTAGTTACCGTTTCCCTTGTTTGGCTGAATAACATGAGGTGTATAACTATCGTTTGCAGAGTTATTAAAATTTTGTTGAGGAAAATTACCTTGTTGAGCATTGACATTCTGAGAATAATTATTTTGGTTTTGTGTATATTCATTTTGTGGCAAATAGTTATTTTGAGGTTGATAATTTTGTTGCCTTACATCATTATACCCATTTTGATATTAACTCATGTTGTTATTGTTTTTTATTATGTAACAGCCCAGGTTGGTTAGACCACAGCATATTACATTAATTTTATAACCTAGATTTTGTATTTAAATAAATTGAAAAATTACGATGTTTGTATGTGTATGCATGCCAAGTGCAGAGTAAATGCATGCGTAATTACATCACTATGTTGATGTGGCGGTTCATGCATTGTGATAAAGTTGTAGGGGTACAGGATCAATAGAACACTTTGACAACCCATACAACTTCTGAATGTGAGACTACTCCTTTCATTATTTAAAGGCCATTATGCGGTCGTTTATGTACAAAATATAAAGACAATTCATTCAAGAGGATAACATGACACACGAATATATCTATACACAAAATATCATCACGCAAGGAGGGGTACCACCATGATGCGAGATGTAAATATAATAATGAATTTCCCTAGAAATATTGGCCTTTTGGCAAGTTATAAATACCTAGCTCTTTATATTACGATCATGGTTAAGTGTCAATTCTTTAGTTAGAGCCCCGGGGTCTGCAATGATCTTTATAAGTTTGGTCCGTTTAAATTTAGGAGTGCTTTGGCACAAGCCTATTGATAATTATTTATATTTTAATACCCCAGCACAATGACTACTGTCATTGTACCTTTATTTTAATATGTGGGGTTAGCCGAAGCTATTTGGCTTATTAGTAAACGTTTATGGCCAAAGCCAATAAAGATATTTTTATATTATATAAGCCTGGTTTGAAAAGGACCCAACTCATGAAGACATGTTACGGTACTTTCCTGCATTGCGGCGGGGCTTGCCTGCATTGCCAGGTAGCCCGACAGCCAATTAAATAGTTTATAGTAAAGACTTAACCAATGTTCGTGCGTTTGCCTAATAGAAATTTACTAAACTTGAAGTTACCTATTGTTGAAGGTTAGGATTTGACAATCACCGGGTTCTTAAGTCATTTAAAATCAGATTAAATAAAGAACAACTGAAGAGTGAGAAGTTCAAAAGTAAAGAGAAAATAACTAACTGAATTTAGTTTAAATATTGACACTTTTATACTGGGACTTAACCTAACCTGTTTTAAAAATTGGAATAGTGTCTTAGACAGCGGGATATATATATATATATATATATATATATATATATATATATATATATATATATATATATATATATATATATATATATATATATATATATATATATATATGTTACATCTCGCAACGCAGGGGAAGTCGCATCCCTGCGACTTATATACAATATCACAGTCAATCTGATCCAATAAAATATGTAATATATCAAAAATAATATAAAAGATATATATATATATATATAAGTGAGAATAATATAAAAATTATCACATCATTATCAAACAATACCATCACCAGAGTTTTCATTAGATATCAAAAGGACCCGTCTATGAACTACATCTATCACCAGATACCTAAAAATACAAAAAGATTAATATGCAATAACTTTTTTAATACAAAAAATGTACAATATATGGGAGATAAAAATAAGTGCCCTATATATACAAAACAAAAATAAAAATGATTTTGTTTACAAAAGTATAATAAAATTTACAATTATTTCAAATGATTATAATTTTGTTTAAATTTTGGTGCAAATGGAGCACAAGTTTTTAAAATTTGAATTGATTTTTTTGAATTTTTAAAATTTAATTTTTAAAATACAATAATTTATTACAGAAATATACAAAAAGGTTTTTACAATAAAAATATGTCCCATTAAAGCTACATTTTGGGTAAGCTCGTTTATGAAATGGATTTTAAATGACTCTGGGAATCATACCAAGTGTCTGGAGATGATTCGAAGTAATCAGGGAGTGCATTCACAAAAGAAAATGCATCAATGATGCATTCTTTTTTGCGCATGTGAGCCACTACCTGAGACCACAAGCCATCTACACAGAGGGTCCGATGGTTTTCCATGATAATGAGAGCCAATCTGGCTCTTGATAGAGAGACGTTGGTACGTCTATAGTCCCTCAAAAACCCGACTGACTCCCCTGTCTATGCACTGTTGATATGATTACCAGGTCGTTTTTACAACCCTGGTATCTATCGACACCTCCCTCCATTACATGCTGAGAGATTTCGCGATCCTGTTCCAGCTGAATCCGTTGTGCCGAATAATAAGTCAGCACACAGACTGACTCAAGGGGCTGTTGTTAAAAGGAAAGCCAAGACACCAGGAGTGAAATCATGGCTTTTTCGTTGCGATTCATCCAGCTCGATGTTGTAGACGCTTGGGTTTCCTGACCCTCAATGTGGAGGATTAGGATCGGTTGTCCCTTAACAGGGAATGGGAAGGATGTCGTATAGACATCACGGTCAGCTCAATCAGTTGCTGCATTGTATGTTTTGTAGGGCGCAATGATGGGGGGATCTCCACAAGATCAGGGTGCCTGCGAAAGCAGTCCGTTAGTCATACTGCAGTAGTGATACAATTGTCCAGTAGAAGTTTCATAATGCTGGACCCTAGAAAGTCTTTAACCAAATTGTCCTCTTTAGTTATAGGACAATATGATCGCAGTTGGTGAATATCTCATACTAGGACCAGCTTTTTCAACTTCATTAACGCCCCTAACACCACTGTAAGGATGTCAATGAAGTTGGTTTGTCCAGCCTCATTAACATTCACATAATTAGCGCCGTAGCCTCTAATTCTGTGATCTTCTGAAGCTGAACAGGTGGTTACAACTGCATTCGCTTGCAGCTTGATCATCGAAAGCTTGTAGGGAGCCTCTTTTAACATGCGGGCATTCTCATTTGCAGCCGCATATTTTTTGCTCCAGGCTTTGCTTGGCTTTGAAGTTCTAATCGCCCTTCAGTCATATGACGTCCATCAGGGTAGATGGGAAATGAGATTTCCAGTGGCCAATGGTGCACAAATGTTATTGGAACTTTTTTCAGCCATTGTGGGGCCGCCTCTTGGACCGCGAGATGATATAAAAGCAAGTCCATGGCTGCAAAATCTGTGAAATAGTGTTTTGCAAGCGCAGCTGGACACTGCTTATCTGGGGTTTGCATAAGCCAGGGTACAACATCTTCCATGTTGAAGACTTCCATATGAAGTACGTACTCAGCTGTCTCCAACACCTGAGAGTTATGTTGGTATTTATGTTGCACCATGTGCGCTCGGCCAGTTGTCCCATCGAAACTTTAGCTAAGTCCCGGGCTGACTTTTAAGGCACATAGGGTAGAATGGGTAGTCATCAAGTACATCGACCGATAGTGAAGTACCCCTTACTCCACATGGCAGAACGAGGGCCTGCTGCGGTGTTTTTGTCATAAGGTACCGTGAAGACTCTCAGTGCCTCTTCATGCCTTTGTAATTTAACTTTTGAGCACCTAATCATGGCCCAATAGCCATTAGGACGAACCCAGTAGTCAGGCTAAGGAGACCCGCGCAATTGAATTATGTCACCCTTTGCAACACTGTGGGCAAGTACGCCAGTAATGCGGAGATTCGGACCAAAAGGATATTCATCCTTCAAGTTTCCTAAGAAAATTTTCTGCTGTAGCAGGGTAAGATCTTCCGGCAATTCTGCAACGGCTCACAAGTTGGCAGAATAGTCAGGTCCACCCCTTGTAAACTCGTGCCAGTTATTTCAAAGACAAGATTGGGTAGATGAAACCTTGTGGGTCATTTGACAGTTGTCTGATAATAACCGTGAATGGGACGCTTGAAGCCACTTATTATTAAATTACTCTATTTTAAATTTTTTAAAACTTGATAAAGTAGTTTTAGAAATGAATTCCCCTAGAAATAAGCTTAATTAATACCCTTAAGGTGAAAGGTCCGTGGACGTAAACCCAGATTTAACAAGCGCAAAAAAAAGAGGAGAAAACAAATAAATAAAAAGTTAAATTTAAGTGGAGAGAAAACTTAAGTAAGTTCTCTTCTATTTAAATTTATTTTAATAAAATAAATTTGAGTTTTCAATTGTAAAAACTATTTTAGAAAGTTCTGTTTAAATTGTTATTATGTAGTTTTAATTTTCAACAACAAAAATTTTTCTATTGTAGTTGTAACTTTTATTTATTAATTTTTGATTGAAAATAAATTTTAATATTTGTTAAGTATTTAATTTATTTTACAGTTTTAAATATATTAATAATTAATGATTGTAAGTGGATTTTATTTCAATTAATACAGATATATAAAATTGAAAATAATTAATATATTAATATAAATTTTGTATTTTTGAATGAATTGCCTACGAAATTTCCGTTTACCAAACCCTTAAGACAAAACGCCCGTAAGCCTGAAATCAGGAATGGAGACGGCCAAAAAATAATATAAATATATAAACGTAAATGTTGGTAAGCAAGGAGCTTACCAAGTTTTTGTTGTTTTAAAATTTTTGATTTAGAAGGTTTTATGTTATTTATTTTATTTATTAATTTGAATTTTGTTTATACAATTTATTTTTAATTTAAGATAATTAAGGAATTCAGTAATTTTTTTTCAATTAATGAAATTTGTATAGTTAACTAATTATTTTGAGTGGTAAAGTGGCAAAGTTGTACAGCACTGATTTGAATAACTTGACAGTAATGAGAATATTTAAATAATAATTCATAATTAGATAGAACTTCAAAATAATTAAACATTGATAATAACAAGAACGCGATAAAACAAGCTGAATTACATATGGATTAGAAGGATCTATCAAATAAGAAGGGACAGTATATAATTCGAATT
>JASAMX010031657.1:0-15979 GCA_030248175.1 Microlaimidae sp. YZB2_3
TTTAATTTCACTAATTTTCACAATCCAAGTCTGTATCCAAAGATTTTTATACAATACCTGCACCATCATTTCTAATAAAACCAATTATTTTTGATCTTCAATATTAACTGTGAAATTACTAATACTTTAAAACATAAATATTACTTCGATAAACGAACAATTTAACTTTCTTCATCCATTAGCATCACGGTATTAGGTAAGTCAAGCAATGTAAGCTGTGAATTAGGTCCTAATATTTGTTTATCGTTAAATTTTGCTATAAGGACCTAACCATGAAATTATTTAAATAAAAAGTTTTTTGGCGAAAAACTTAAAAATTTATATTATGACTTTTTAAAATTAGGCTACAAACAACTATGAAATTATACAATAAACTTAAAAAATTCTTCATTTACTATAAAGCTTTAAGATCTAAATTCAATATTAATACTATTGCTTGAATTCCAACAATTTTTTAAAAATAATTATAAAATATGTCTATCTGAATTATCATAATACTCAGGATCAATTTATGTAACACTTACGTTCTTATAGTTTGATTTACTCATATTATTTTTGCTTTTTTCTTTAAAAAATTGTTTACAAAGTATTTGTTAGAAACTGTTTTTATTTTATAATTATTTTAACACATACAAATAGTTGCAAATTAATTTTAATATTTCTGCTGAATTTTTGTGTAAATAACAACACGGCGCAAAATAGTTTCTTTTTCATTGTCACAAAAATTCCTCTGTTATACCAAGCAAAAATCATGCCACTACTAGTTTATCGATTAATCACCCAATCCTTGTAACTCTGCTTGAGTTCACGGTTTTTTTGTACAGCGGTCATTTAACTTCTGGAGTCAGGCAAACAAAGGAATCACGCTACAGGTATGTCTTTTTTATATTTTGTACGAATTTTTTTATATTTTTCACGCGTTATTTATCGTGTTTTTCTCGCGTTTTTCTAGTTTTATATTGTTACTTTTAATTAATTCACATTTTTATAAAAATTTGTTTAATTTTAAAGTAATCTTATTAATTATACTTTAATTATATACTCCTTAAGTAATGTAATGGTTCCCTACTGAGGAGCTCCTGCTATTACACTTTTTAGAGAATTTCGAAAAATATGTCTAGGCTAAGGAGCGAAACATATTTTTTGATGTGTTTATTTTTTATAAATTTAAATTATATATATTTAATATACTTTTTCTGTCTAGTTTTCTAGCTATATAATTAATTATATATTTAATTTGTATTTTTTCATGCCATTCCATACTTTTTATTTATAGCTTTGTTCTCATCACATTTAACTTGAAATTATGCATATATTTTTTCTTTTAATTTATTGTTAGTTTATTACGTTTTGGTGCCAAATTCTCCCTTTTATAAAAAAATTTTTTTCCTGTTTATTAGAATTACCGCTGTGAAGTTAACACACCGCAATATTTAGACAAAGATACCACCACCGTGAAACGAAGGTTTTATCTCGGTGGTACGAAATTTTCACTGTGGTAATCCTGGAAAAGACGACAACGGGTTAATATAATAAAAAAATATTATGTTCCATGTGCGTGTGAAGATGGTTATGCATACATTTTATTTTTAATGGTGCTCAATTATTGGAAAATGATACTGTATTAACCTGAATAAAAAAATTCAACAGTTCGTGTAATTGAGGATCTACGATATAAGGGTTCTTATAAAAACACCATGGACAGATTCATCATAGGCCAAAATCACCATAAACATTACAAAATCACCATTAGTGTAAATTCACCATAAACATAATGCGTTTGCAATATTTCCTTCAAATTTAGACACTTGGAAAATACAAAACAAATTTATCTTAATTTAGCTTGATTTTAGGGTGTTGCTTGAGATTAGGAAAAATTAAAACATTTTTTAATGTTTTTATGATTAAAACTAAGTTTTAAAAAAAATTTAGTTTGCATTGGCAAATGCATTTCTGAATGTTATGGTGAATAAACACTACTTCATGGTGAATTTAGCTATGGGGATTTAACACTACTTTTATGGTGATTTTGCACATCACTCTATATATTCATGTTTTGATTCTGTAATATAGTGCTCTGGAAGTCCAGTCAATTAAAAAGGAGAGTTATAGATCGCTCCTCCCCTTAAATGAAATAAGTACTTTTTAATTATTCATGGAATTACTTACAAAATAAGCCAAAACTCCGGAGTTCCGAAAACCGGAGCTCGGAGCTCCGATAACCTTACTGTTCATAATTATATTTAATAATATAAACGAACGTTGCTAAATTCTGCAGTATATGTAAATATTATGAGATTATCCATCCATCTTTAAAATTAGTTGTCTAAATACACTTACCTGTAGGTGATATAACTTTCCCCGAGACAATTCGTTTTTCTTTTTCGATTTTCGACGGCAATTTAGACGACGCATCATTTGATTCTGTGTCTCTTCCACAAAAATAAGACAACCATTTTAATACCATTTTATAAATGTGCAGGAGAAATAACCAGTTCAATTGTAAATTTTTCAGTATACGCTTATTATAATTCCGGTGGCCAGACCAGTTACATTCAAGTCTGCTACACTATAAAGCATGAATAAAACACGAAGCCAATCTCTCCGCTTCCATTTTTATTTAACTAGTTTCAGGGGAATATAATAGTAAAAAATAACACATCTTGCACGTATAAATTATTTAAAAAAACACAATAGATTCAACTAACCTATATTTTAGCCTTAGAAAATCTGAAAAGCTTAAAAACAATTCCAATTAGTAAAAAAGTTTTGGGGTCACATTGAAAAATGCCAGGAAACAGGAAGTCTATTTATTTACTTATTTATTTAAATATTTAAAAACCAAAAAATTTAAAATTACAAACAGCGAACCGATCACGGTCGCAACACATTACAAATATATGAAACAAGGTTTAATAGAGGTGACCCAAAGGTTTATCACAAATAAGCACTTATAAAAGTTTTCAAAAAAGTGAAAAAATCTGGATTCCTATTACCTAGTAAAAAGTATTAACAGAGGGTTTGAAAAGCAATCTGGGATCGCATTCTGACTCACGGTTTAAAGTTATCGCTTGATAACTTTTTATCCGTGCTCAAAGATGCGAGTGAAAAGTCAATTTTATCCAGGGGCCTATTTCATAAAAATTGCTTGTAATTAATTTAAAGCTGTAAATTAATAAACGCAGATTTTTCTTTTGTATTTTTAATTAAAAAGTATATTAATAAAATTGCATTTAGAATTTAAAAATGTAATTGTCTGTAAATTACGTAAATTCCACATTTACGTATCATGGGTGGCGCCGCGCCAACCATTATTAGAGAACCTGGGTAAATTTTAAAATTCAGAACCTTCTTCTTCTTATTATTATTATTATTCCAACGCTCCATCCTTAAAAGCGATATTCCTCATTCGTTACTGATTGATCAAAAATACACATGGGCTCATTAGAAAGAAGAAGGAATTACACAACTTTCTTAAGAAGCGCTTTTTTATTTAGGTCTTTGTTATCGATTTATTGATCAAAATAAAAAATTTAAAAAATAGACAAATAAAAAATCCCAACCGCACAATTACAGCCTTTTGGCAACAATAAGGATTGTACAGAGCAGACAACCAACATCCCCTCATAGAAACCGCACAAAAGCAGACCGGCTTTAATTGGTGGCAGAAACGGAACTAGTTCCCAGCGCCATCTGCTTCAACCGCGCGGAAAATGGCGAAAACAATAGAATACTTTTTTTAATTCTTCCTATACTGATGACAAAATTAATTTAAAGTTTTATTTATTAAAAAATAATAATAATAAACGTCGGTGCGCGCCGGTAATCATCGGTGGTGCGGGGTGCCACACTGCAATTCAACCCACGGCACCGCGCCAACTATACTTAGAGAACGTGAGTAAATTTTGTAATTCATGTTAATTCATAATCTTCTTCTTATTATTATTATTTTTACTTTAAAAATCATAATTTCAATCATTGGCGCACGGCATCGCGCCAACTATATTTAGAGAACGTAAGATAAACTTTGTCTGGAGCGCAACTGCACCGCACTAACTATAATTAAATAACGTGGGTAAATTTTGTAGTTTAAATTTATCTTCTTCTTATTATTTTTTATTTAAAAACGTATATCTCGGCAACGGAATGATTATAAACATATAGTTTATTAGGCTAAAACTATAGTTTATTAGGCTATTTTTAATTTAATTAAAAAAAGTGGTAGACTAACCTTGAAAAATGCTCTAAAAATAGAGCAGGAAAAAGAGGCGATTTTTCCCCGGGCGTATGTTTAGACAGAAAAGATGTGGACTAGGCTGAGATGGACATTATGTGAACTATAGGAAATTCGCATTTGGTTTGGGCAGCTTCTCACAAAATAAAAATTTCTACCATATGATAATGATTTGTTTATACATTGATCTAATCACACAGCACTGTTGCATATTTTTTTTAGTTTGATGAAATGTCAATTTAAAAAATCATACTCACAGCAATCTTTGACAAACGCGAAATCGCCAATTTTTCAATTAGAAGGTTATATTTGTATGTGTAGAAAACAACTATAAATTTGAAAAAGTGGCTATTCCGCGCTTGTCAAAGATGCTGTGCTGTGCTGTGTGATTAGATCAATGTATAAACAAATCATTATCATATGGTAGAAATTTTTATTTAGTGAGCAGCTGCCCAAACCAAATGCAAATTTCCTATAGTCCACATAATGTCCATCTCAGCCTAGTCCACATCTTTTCTGTCTAAACATACGCCCCGGGAAAAATCGCCCCTTTTTCCTGCTCTATTTTTAGAGCATTTTTCAAGGCTAGTTTTTTAATAATTAAAATAAGAAGAAATTAAATGCGTTTATTAATGTACGAGCGTCGATATTATGGATTTTTTGAAGCAAGTTTGAACGCTTGTTTTTTTGTTCTTAAGATATCGAAGAATCTTTAAACTGGGGCCAAGTTTAAACTGTCTCTAAAGCCGCTAAAAATTTTTGAAACTATGTTTTTTTTAGTTTCAAAAAAGTTAATGAAAGTCATTTAATTGACGACGAAATTTTATTTACCGAAATAGACTAAACCCTAAATTTTGTGATGTTACCCCAAAAACTATTTTTGAGGTAAAGACCGCCATTCATATATTATTGTTACCTGCTTAGATTTTGAGATTGTGCCTCTCGACAAATAATCAAATTAATTTTACAGCCGCCGCACTATACTTTCAATTTTATAAAAAAATATGAAAAATAAAAAAAAATATTTCATTGCTTGAGCCTTGTAAAAATAATATAATCATACGTGGAGCGCGAGCGCCACGAGGTAATTTAATCCCGCGACGCCTCGCAAATTATAATTAGAGAACGTGGGCTACGTGGGTAAATTTTGTAATTTGTGTTCATCTTCTTTTTATTATTATCAATCTTCTAACACTCATCTTAAAATCGATATTCTTCCTTCGTTACTGATTGATCAAAAATAAACCTGGGCTCATTGCATTGGAAAAGGCTAAAAATTGCGCAACTTTTTTAGGAGCCACTTCTTTAATTTGGGTCCTTGTAATTAACTTTTTGGTTGAAATAATATAAAAAATTCCCAAAACAAATCTTCTGACCGCTCAGTAAAAATCTTCCGGCGACAATGAATGAATGAATGAATCTTGTAAACGGCGCAAAAACAGTCGACAGTAGAAACACCGCTTCAGTACTAACTAGCGTCAAGAATAAAAAAATAGTAAAGCGCATTTTTCGTTTACCTTTTGACTTTAGGCGTAGGACGGACACAGGGCAAAAAATCATGCGGCGATGCATTAATTATAAATAAGTAGAGAATGTAAATTTGAAATTCATTCATAATCTTTTTCTAATTATTTTTTTACTTATTAATAATATAGCCAATTCTTTAAAAACTTGATACACAAACGCCAAACGACGAAAAATACGCAAAACGCAAAACTGAATCAGCCATAAGTACCCTAATTTAAATTTTTTATTTCATTTTTTTACTTCTTCTTATTATTAAAACAGAATGCTATTAAAAAGTTGTTTTTTTAATTTTTTTTAATGATCAGATAACAGAATTAATATTTTACTAAGCATAGTCTATTCATATTTTAATTCTACTGTTTCATCATTTCATTATTCGTGGTTTTTTTTTGTTTTCTTTTTTTTCTTTTCTTTTTTTCATCAACAACATCAAATCTGCGACTTAATCACCGCCAACATAAATTACATACAATTCTAACAAAATACCAACGAACATAGCTATCTGAAATGACTTTAAAGGCTAAAAAAAAGTGCTTATTTAAGTCAGTTTTAAAAACTTTTCCTGAATGTATCCAAAGAATCGACAGTTACTTGAGATGGGAGTAGATTGTTCCAAGGTATAACCACCCTATTTGCAAAAGAAAATTTTCTTGCATTAATTCGGCTATCTTCAACTGCAAATTTAAAGGGATGACCACAAGTGGGCTGCAGATTAAACTTTAAAAAATCATTGGCTTGCAAATTGTTTAAGCCATGTATAATTTTAAAGCACTCATATAAATCAGTTTTGTCTCTTCGGTCCTTTAATCTTTTTAAACCTAGGTAATAACCTTGTTCATAACCAACAGGTAACAACTTGCATTTATAAAACAATCTCCTAGTGAAATTTTGTTGCACTTTTTCCAAAATGTTTATATTTTTTTGTAAATAAGGATTCCAAACTGCACTAGCGTACTCCAGAATTGGTCTAACATAGGACCTATACGCTCTGAAAACATTATTTCTAGCGTTTGAATTGAATGTTTTAAAAATTAGTGATGTCACTCTCATAGCTTTTTTGCTGTGATTTTACAGTGTTTAGAGAATTTCATGAGATATATAAACTCCTAGGTCACGCACCAATTTTCTAGCTTCAAATACATTACCAAGCTTATATTTACAAATTAACTCTTTGCTATGATTTCGAATATGAAGAACTTCACAGTTATAATCTGATAATTGCAATTGCCAGTCTTGTGTCCAGTTGTATATTCTATCTAAATTTTTTGAAGTCTTAAGGTTTGAATGTGATAATCTTTAGATGAAGATTTTGCAAACAACTTTATATCATCTGCAAAATGTCTAATTTGTGAATACTTAACACAATCAACAATATCATTAATATAAATAAGAAAAAGAAATGGACCCAAAACAGAACCCTGAGGAACTGAACTTTTTACAGGAAATGATCCTTTACTTATGGCTGATTCAGTTTTGCGTTTTGCGGATTTTTTGTCGTTTGGCGTTTGTGTATCAAGTTTTTAAAGAATTGGCTATATTATTAATAAGTAAGAAAATAATTATAAAAAGATTATTAATGAATTTCAAATTTACATTCTCTACTTATTTATAATTAATGCATCGCCGCATGATTTTTTGCCCTGTGTCCGTCCTACGCCTAAAGTCAAAAGGTAAACGAAAAATGCGCTTTACTATTTTTTTATTCTTGACGCTAGTTAGTACTGAAGCGGTGTTTCTACTGTCGACTGTTTTTGCGCCGTTTACAAGATTCATTCATTCATTCATTGTCGCCGAAAGGTTTTTACTGAGCGGTCAGAAGATTTGTTTTTGGGAATTTTTTATATTATTTCAACCAAAAAGTTAATTACAAGGACCCAAATTAAAGAAGTGGCTCCTAAAAAAGTTGCGCAATTTTTAGCCTATTCCAATGCAATGAGCCCAGGTTTATTTTTGATCAATCAGTAACGAAGGAAGAATATCGATTTTAAGATGAGTGTTAGAAGATTGATAATAATAAAAAGAAGATGAACACAAATTACAAAATTTACCCACGTAGCCCACGTTCTCTAATTATAATTTGCGAGGCGTCGCGGGATTAAATTACCTCGTGGCGCTCGCGCTTCACGTATGATTATATTATTTTTACAAGGCTCAAGCAATGAAATATTTTTTTTATTTTTCATATTTTTTTTATAAAATTGGAAGTATAGTGCGGCGGCTGTAAAATTAATTTGATTATTTGTCGAGAGGGACAATCGCAAAATCTAAGCAGGTAACAATAATATATGAATGGCGGTGTTTACCTCAAAAATAGTTTTTGGGGTAACATCACAAAATTTAGGGTTTAGTCTATTTCGGTAAATAAAATTCCGTCGTCAATTAAATGACTTTCATTAACTTTTTTGAAACTAAAAAAAAACATAGTTTCAAAAATTTTTAGCGGCTTTAGAGACAGTTTAAACTTGGCCCCAGTTTAAAAATTCTTGGATATCTTAAGAACAAAAAAACAAGCGTTCAAACTTGCTTCAAAAAATCCATAATATCGACGCTCGTACCTCTGGAAAAGAAAAAAAACTGCTAAAAATATTTCTTCGATCATATTTTACACGAGCTGACTGTATGAATAAACATGTTGAATAAAAATGTTTTTTACGAAATAACTCTAGCAACTATGGTTACACATAAAATTACATAAGATTCTATTTTATTTCAGGCGCAGCCATTAACGTCAGAAATTATGGAAAAAATATTGGACTTGCAGTCACCTCACACAAAAATATTTTTAAGGCATAGGCAGCATAACATTTATAAGTTCACGGAATTTCACAGATTAGGCTTACCTAGATAAACAATAAACGTTTTTGAAATCAAGAGTGAACAATAATAATAGAAAAAATACTAAATGCACCGAAAATCAAAGGGAGGTCACAAAATTTTTATTTGTTTTAATCGAAATCATTACTGTTTTCAAAAAACAAGGCGGATCTAAATCAAAATTGGTTCTAAATAAGGTTTGAGAATTTACTGAGCTCCAATATGAGTTTACATTTGTATTATATTAAAGGAAAAACTGGTTTTAAAATATGAGCGTTTGAATGTAAATATAAGATAACATAAAATTGTATTTTCTAGCAAACAAGCATGAAATAATATGGATTACATAATAAGAACACATTTTATTTCGTACTAAAAAATTAGTATAAAAAACACAGTAGACATATTTGGCTCTTTTACTTGACTCCCATGGAAGAATTTATTTATTTGATAATCTGTTAAAAAAGTTGTATTTTCCGCCAGAACATCAATCACGAAAAAATATCCAGGTTTTTTTAAAAATACATAATGTCTGTAGTTATGCCGTGGGAATAAGTCGCATGGAACTCCCGCGTCAACAATGATCACTGAAACATTTTTTCATCTATGATTGACATGAAATTGCCGCGGAGCCATTAAACCCCGCGGCGCACATCATAATTGAAAAATTAAAATTTTTTTAAACTTATTTTGTTTATTTATTATTGTTAATACCATTTTGATTAGCTCCTTGAAATTGCATCAAGAATAGAACAAAAAAAAAGAACGCGTTAACCTTGGTCGTACGTATACGAACTTAACCCCATTAGGAAGCGTTAAACTAAAAAAAAAAATTTTCATAAACTTCTTTAAAGCTTTATTTTAAAGTAACTTTACATCTTTCAAATAGCTAAATTTTTGATAATACTTTAAGACCACAAAATTTAATCAACTGCTGTCCATAAATTAATTTTTTGATTCTGAAGAATCGACAATCGTTGCTAATTATGTGAAATATAGCTTTTACTATTAGATTAAAAAATAACCCTACCCTTAAAAAAACAAAGCTTCCTTATTATAAGTTTAAAAAAACTCTGTTAGTTTGCTGTTAAAAATTTTCTGAAATTTTAAGCACGATTGGGCCCGCCAATTGTTTTTAACAATGTTTTGAATTCGAGCGGTTTCCATGTTCTTTTAAGAAAATTTCTTTAGTCAATATTATGAAAAAGAAAACTGGTTCTGAAAAAAATTAAAATTATTTCATAAATAATAAATAAAAAGATGGTATGTCTTTGAAATTTTTTTAAAAACCTTTATATTCGCAAGTTAGAAGACACTGATGTCTTGGTTCACAAATAATTTGTTGGTATTTCCTTAAAATTTGGGCAAAATTCGTTCGGCGATTTTTGTAAATAACTGATTTATCTCATAATAACATTTCTGACCTAAAATCCCCTGTGACGGTTGGGGCCATTTACTTAAACCCTATACCAGCAACAGTGCTGATACAGGGTTTAGGCAGTCATATGGAACATGCATAGCCTCGGCTCTAAAAAAAGAATAAGGGCGATTTTATCTTTAATAAAAGTTTTTTTGCAAGTCCTGGGGTCGCATTCTGAAGAAACACTTTTATTTACCCCAAAAAATCCATTCGAATGAGAATAAAAAATTCATATATATTGTAAATAAATAAGACTGCCGCATATGCGAATACAAATAAATGCAATGATTTTTTTAAAATTTTTTTCTCGCGCCGAAGAACCACCTCGTGCAAAATAAAAAAATTAGTCAATTCGCGTATTTTATTTTATTTTTTAAAATTAATCCCACGGGAGAAAATAGTTATTCACCTCTTGAGTTGGATAAATACTTATTCTTAAAACAATGGACCCACCTAGCATAACAAAATTTCGGTCCGCGGTCCCGCCGCGAACTCAGAATTTGTGATGAAATAAATAATTTTTACTCAATTTTCTCAGAACCCGGAGATTTAACAACAATATTAAAGCAATTTCATGTATTTTTGTTGACTTTTAATCATTATTTAAGGCAATTTTTTTGCATAACTAAGGTTTTTCGTGTAAATTTTTTGTGTTACTCAGAAAAAAGAAAAACATTTTGCAAAGCTTTAATTTAATAAAAAAAAGACGCTAAAATTTTTCTAATATATGTTTTCTTATTTGTAGTATTTCCAGTTTCAAATATATAACAAATAAATGCATTTAATTTGAGCAGAACTCTGTATCGTGATGGGACCGCGGACCCATTTTTGTTATGCTAGGTAGGTCTATAGAAAAAATTTATCCCGACTTTAGCCTGGGGCCTATTTCATAAAGATTTTTTTAAAATTAATAAACGCATTTAATTTCTTTTTATTTTACTAGCCTTGAAAAATGCTCTAAGAATAGAGCAGGAAAATAGGGCGATTTTTCCCCGGGCGTATGTTTAGACAGAAAAGATGTGGACTAGGCTGAGATGGACATTATGTGGACTATAGGAAATTTGCGTTTGGTTTGGGCAGCTGCTCACTAAATAAAAATTTCTACCATATGATAATGATTTGTTTATACATTGATCTAATCACACAGCACTGTTGCATATTTTTTTTAGTTTGATGAAATGTCAATTTAAAAAATCATACTCATAGCAATCTTTGACAAGCGCGGAATAGCCAGTTTTTCAAATTTATAGTTGTTTTCTACACATACAAATATAACCTTCTAATTGAAAAATTGGCGATTTCGCGTTTGTCAAAGATTGCTGTGAGTATGATTTTTTAAATTGACATTTCATCAAACTAAAAAAAATATGCAACAGTGCTGTGTGATTAGATCAATGTATAAACAAATCATTATCATATGGTAGAAATTTTTATTTTGTGAGCAGCTGCCCAAACCAAATGCGAATTTCCTATAGTTCACATAATGTCCATCTCAGCCTAGTCCACATCTTTTCTGTCTAAACATACGCCCGGGGAAAAATCGCCCCTTTTTCCTGCTCTATTTTTAGAGCATTTTTCAAGGTTAGTCTACCACTTTTTTTAATTAAATTAAAAATAGCCTAATAAACTATAGTTTTAGCCTAATAAACTATATGTTTATAATCATTCCGTTGCCGAGATATACGTTTTTAAATAAAAAATAATAAGAAGAAGATAAATTTAAATTACAAAATTTACCCACGTTATTTAATTATAGTTAGTGCGGTGCAGTTGCGCTCCAGACAAAGTTTATCTTACGTTCTCTAAATATAGTTGGCGCGATGCCGTGCGCCAATGATTGAAATTATGATTTTTAAAGTAAAAATAATAATAATAAGAAGAAGATTATGAATTAACATGAATTACAAAATTTACTCACGTTCTCTAAGTATAGTTGGCGCGGTGCCGTGGGTTAAATTGCAGTGTGGCACCCCGCACCACCGATGATTACCGGCGCGTGGCGCTCCCGCGCCACCGACGTTTATTATTATTATTTTTTAATAAATAAAACTTTAAATTAATTTTGTCATTAGTAATGTAAGAATTAAAAAAAGTACTCTTGTTTTCGCCGTTTTCCGCGCGGTTTAAGCAGATGGCGCTGGGAACTGGTTCCGTTTCTGCCACCAATTAAAACCGTCTGCTTTTGTGCGGTTTCTATGAGGGGATGTTGGTTGTCTGCTCTGTACAATCCTTATTGTTGCCAAAAGGCTGTAATTGTGCGGTTGGGATTTTTTATTTGTCTATTTTTCAAATTTTTTATTTTGATCAATAAATCGATAACAAAGACCTAAATAAAAAAGTGCTTCTTAAGAAAGTTGTGTAATTCCTTCTTCTTTCTAATGAGCCCATGTTTATTTTTGATAAATCAGTAACGAATGAGGAATATCGCTTTTAAGGATGGAGCGTTGGAATAATAATAATAATAAGAAGAAGAAGATGGTTCTGAATTTTAAAATTTACCTACGTTCTCTAATAATGGTTGGCGCGGCGCCACGGGGCTAAGTCGCCCCGTGGCGCTCCCGCGCCACCCATGATACGTAAATGTGGAATTTACGGAATTTACAGACATTTACATTTTTAAATTCTAAATGCAATTTTATTAATATACTTTTTAATTAAAAATACAAAAGAAAAATCTGCGTTTATTAATTTACAGCTTTAAATTAATTACAAGCAATTTTTATGAAATAGGCCCCTGGATAAAATTGACTTTTCACTCGCATCTTTGAGCACGGATAAAAAGTTATCAAGCGATAACTTTAAACCGTGAGTCAGAATGCGATCCCAGATTGCTTTTCAAACCCTCTGTTAATACTTTTACTAGGTAATAGGAATCCAGATTTTTTTCACTTTTTGAAAACCTTTATAAGTGCTTATTTGTGATAAGCCTTTGGGTCACCTCTATTAAACCTTGTTTCATATATTTGTAATGTGTTGCGACCGTGATCGGTTCGCTGTTTGTAATTTTAAATTTTTTGGTTTTTAAATATTTAAATAAATAAATAAATAAATAAACTTTCTGTTTCCTGGCATTTTTCAATGTGACCCCAAAACTTTTTTACTAATTGGAATTGTTTTTAAGCTTTTCAGATTTTCTAAGGCTAAAATATAGGTTAGTTGAATAATCTATTGTGTTTTTTTAAAAATAATTTATACGTGCAAGATGTGTTATTTTTTACTATTATATTCCCCTGAAACTAGTTAAATAAAAATGGAAGCGGAGAGATTGGCTTCGTGTTTTATTCATGCTTTATAGTGTAGCAGACTTGAATGTAACTGGCCTGGCCACCGGAATTATAATAAGCGTATACTGAAAAATTTAAAATTGAACTGGTTATTTCTCCTGCACATTTATAAAATGGTATTAAAATGGTTGTCTTATTTTTGTGGAAGAGACACAGAATCAAATGATGCGTCGTCTAAATTGCCGTCGAAAATCGAAAAAGAAAAACGAATTGTCTCGGGGAAAGTTATATCACCTACAGGTAAGTGAATATTTAGACAACTAATTTTAAAGATGGATGGATAATCTCATAATATTTACATATACTGCAGAATTTAGCAGCGTTCGTTTATATTATCAAATATAATTATGAACAGTAAGGTTATCGGAGCTCCGAGCTCCGTTTTTAAAATTGCGGAGTTTTGGCTTATTTTGTAAGTAATTCCATTAAGAATTAAAAAGTACTTATTTCATTTAAGGGGAGGAGCGATCTATAACTCTTCTTTTTAATTGACTGGACTTCCAGAGCACTATATTACAGAATCAAAACATGAATATATAGAGTGATGTGCAAAATCACCATAAAAGTAGTGTTAAATCCCCATAGCTAAATTCACCATGAAGTAGTGTTGATTCACCATAACATTCAGAAATGCATTTGCCAATGCAAACTAAATTTTTTTTAAAACTTAGTTTTAATCATAAAAACATTAAAAAATGTTTTAATTTTTCCTAATCTCAAGCAACACCCTAAAATCAAGCTAAATTAAGATAAATTTGTTTTGTATTTTCCAAGTGTCTAAATTTGAAGGAAATATTGCAAACGCATTATGTTTATGGTGAATTTACACTAATGGTGATTTTGCAATGTTTATGGTGATTTTGGCCTAGGATTAATTTGTCCATGGTGTTTTTATAAAAACCCTTATATCGTACATACTCAATTACAATAACTGTTTATATTTTTTATTCAGGTTAATACAGTATCATTTTCCAATTAATTGAGCACCATTAAAAATAAAATGTCCCAATGCATAACCATCTTCCACACGCACATGGAACATAATATTTTTTTATTATATTAACCCGTTGTCGTCTTTTCCAGGATTACCGCAGTACCACCGAGAAAAACCTTCGTTTCACGGTGGTGGTATCTTCGTCTAAATATTGCGGTGTGTTAACTTCACAGCGGTAATTCTCAAATAAACAGGAAAAAAATATTTTTACAAAGGGAGAATTTGGCACCAAAACGTAATAATAACAATAAATTAAAAGAAAAAATATATGCATAATTTCAAGTTAAATGTGATGAGAACAAAGCTATAAATAAAAAGTATGGAATGGCATGAAAAAATACAAATTAAATGTATAATTAATTATATAGCTAGAAAAATAGACAGAAAAAGTATATTAAATATATATAATTTAAATTTATAAAAAATAAACAATAAACACATCAAAAAATATGTTTCGCTCCTTAGCCTAGACATATTTTTTGAAAAATCTTTGAAAATGTAATAGCAGGAGCTCCTCAAGTAGGGAACGATTACATTACTTAAGGAGTATATAATTAAAGTATAATTAACAAGATTACTTTAAAATTAAACAAATTTTTATAAAAATGTGAATTAATTAAAATTAACAATATAGAACCTATAAAAACGTTATAAAAAAAAATTATAAATAACGTTTTAAAATTAGGTACAAGCTATGAATTATACAATAAATTTAAAAAATTTCTCCATTTACATAAAGTTTAATATCTAATTTAATATTAATACTTCCTTGAATTCAAAAAATTTTTAAAAAAATATATAAATATGTCTATCTGAATTAACATAATATTTAGCAATCAATCATCCATTTTTTTACTTCTTATAGTTTGATTTCTCATATTATTTTTGCTTTTTTCTTAAAAAATTGTTTACAAAGTATTTGGTAGAAACTGTTTTTATTTTATAATTATTTTTAACACATACAAAGAGTTGGCAATTAATTTTAATATTTCTGCTGCATTTTTTCCGTGTAAATAACAACATGGCGCAAAATGTTTCTTTTTCATTATCACAAAAAGTTCCTCCCTAGCAAAAATCATGCCACTACTACTTTATCGATTAATTGACCTAATTGTAACTCTGCTTGAGTTCACGGTTTTTTTGTACAGCGGTCATCTAACTTCAAGGAGTCAGGCAAACAAAGGATCACGCTACAGGTATGTCTCTTTTTATATTCTGTACGGACTCTTTTTTATATTTTTCACGCGTTATTTATCGTGTTTTTCTCGCTTTTTCTATTTTATATTGTTAATTTTAATTAATTCACATTTTTATAAAAATTTGTTGAATTTTAAAATAATCTTATTAATTATACTTTAATTATATAATCCTTAAGTAATGTAATGGTTCCCTACTCAGGAGCTCCTGCTATTACATTTTTAAGAGAGTTTTCAAAAAATATGTCTAGGCTAAGGAGAAAAACATATTTTTTGATGTGTTTTATTTTTTATAAATTTAAATTATATATATTTAATATACCTTTTCTGTCTATTTTTGAAGCTATATAATTAATTATACATTTAATTTGTATTTTTTCATGCCATTCCATACTTTTTATTTATAGCTTTGTTCTCATCACATTTAACTTGAAATTATGCATATTTTTTTTTCTTTTAATTTATTGTTAATTTATTGCGTTTTGGTGCCAAATTTTCCCTTCTAAAAAA
>JASAMX010031658.1:0-15603 GCA_030248175.1 Microlaimidae sp. YZB2_3
ACGAACACCCTATGCAAATTATTAATATGAAGGATTTATAAATTTAAAGCAAAAAGATTACAAAATCAATGCCTCTATCGATCATTTTTTTTTGTCATCACCCTAAAAACAGCGAATTAATTGTGTTCGCAACCATTTTTAATAAAAACTCGCTTTTTTTATAACATTTATTGGGTTACATTTGGTGGGCGGCCCGACGTGCAATGCGTCGTTACACTGACACAAAGAATCAGAAACGTCGTAAAATACTCGTCACTGTGACTCTTTTTATATCTTAACACACAAAAATCCCAACAAAATGAGTCAGAGTCAGGTTGATTTTATGCTGATTGTGACTCTTTGTGTCAGAGTAACGACGACCGTCGTTTCTCCGACACAATGAGTCAAATTCGTCATAAAATACTTGTAACTGTGACTCTTTTTATATCTTAACAGACAACTAGCATAAACAAAATAAGTCAGAGTTACATTGATTTTAAACTGATTGTGACTCTTTTTGTCAGAGTAACGGTAAAAGATTGTAAATGAGTCAGAGTCATGCTCATTTCGTTTATAATTATAATACAATAAAACCCAGAACATATCGCGTGAAAAGTTTGATTTTAGTTGATTTTAATAATTTGTAACGATTTTACATTTGTTTGTTTCTGAGGAAATCAGGAAATTATCAAAAATTACGAAAAAAAACAATGAAAAAACTTAATTTAACACTTTAAATTCACCCATCAGCAAAGTTTATGAACATGTTTACCTTTTGGTCGAAGTATGGTAGCTAGCTAGTTGGCGTTCAATTTTTTTAAATCAAATATTAAAGAAAAACGTTTTGATGAAAAACATCATAAAAAATTTTAGCGAAGAACTGCACACAAATCGAGCGCTGGTAAAAGTATAAGATATAGACTGAGATAATTTGAAAAAAAATAATAATAAGTATAGGGTAACTGACTTAAATTGGCCCAGCCTTAATTTCTGCCACCGGCTGTTAATTTTACCATGCGTAAGGTTATGAAATGAAATCTGTATGGCTAAATAGATGACATAACGTTTTATCTAGTCATTCGCAGTATATTGCATATCTCTGCCCATCGTAAGAATAACAACCGGTGGCCGAAATTAAGGCTGGACGAATTTAAGTCAGTGACTCAAATGAAATATATAGCTTATGACAGTTAATAAAGCACTAACATAAGTTTTTTTGTTTAAAAATAACCAAGAATAAACAGAAAACATTAGCACAAAAAACTTCTGCTCGCCTCAAGTATAACAAATAAAAGAGTGCAATTTGTTAAATTTTTGCTTTTTAAAACTGGTTTGAGGTAAACGGTTGTTGGTCCTGAGCGAATTAACGAAAATTTGTTAAAAAATGATCAAAAGTGATATTATGACTAGTGATGAGTCCAGCTTGGTGTACAGTCCAAACAGTTATACAGTAGTGATGTTCCTACCCTCCAATATCATGCTCCGAAGCTTCGGCCATTTAAACCAGAAAGGTCCCTTGAGCTTCGAGGCTCCACCCCTTAAATGAGCGTTTTTAAGCTTATTTAATCTTGAAATACATTTAAAATTACTTTAACTAATTTTTTTTAAAATTACTTCTATCGTTTTAAATAAGTTTTTAAAAATATTTAGGTACCAAAAAATTTTGACATAAAGTAATCTATCGGATCACTCTTTGTTTATTTACAGATAAGAAGGGGGGAACCTCGCCCCCCTGCTCCCCCGATCAACCACAAAAAAAACCAAGAAAAAAAACAATCTACATTGCAGACTTGAAAATGAATTCATTTCATTTTATGCACGTAATGCGGTATTTTTTTATTTTTGTATTTAAAAATTCATTATAACAAATAAACTGAAATATAATACATCGATCAACAGTGAAGTCTGTGCATGCCAGCCAGTGGAATTGGTCTATGTGAGAGCTATTTTTACTAAAGGGGGGGGTGCAGGTATTTTTCTTCCCAACCACAAAAAACCGTACAAAATAAGATATCATTGGAAAGCGTATAGTTTGAGAGTATCCTTAAGGGGTTGAAATTGATAAAAATTAACATTTAAATTTTTAAGCTGGACAACGCATTATCACCAAAAAGGGTAGGCACCCTTTTCTGTAACTAAAAAACAAATTTAACTAATTGAAATATAACAGCAAAGCTTGCATTCCCAAGAATATCATAGGAACGATGAATTCTGAAAAAAAAGCAAATGAATTAGAAAAATACATGATAATTTTATTTGTCAGCTGTATGACTGACACGGGCCACTTGCAAAATAAAATAAGAAGCTTAATTTTAATTATTTATTTTTACAAAACTAAAATCTGATCATGTTCAACGATTGAGACTGGCAACAGAACTTGAACTATAAAACGTTTATCTTAAAAATGGCGGAAGAAATGCTAGGATGCTTATATCAATGGGTAGCTTAGACTTTTGGCTACTTGTTAAAACTAAAAAAGTGATTTTCATTAATAAAGCCATATCCTTACGGCCAATACAGTGAATAAAACCCGACCTTAAAAAAAACTTTTGTAGTGGTAACAGACAAGAAATTCGGCTTGGTATGGAATTCTAATAGGCTTTCTAGAGAATATTGTTGTTACTACAGCAAAATGAGCCACAGTCATTATAAAATACACGTGACTGTGACTCATTCTGTAGTTAATAGGGTCCTGTTTTAAATTTAAAATGAGTCACAGGTATACAGTGTATTTTATACGAATTGTGGCTCATTTTGCTGTAGTAACGACGTTATTTCCTGTCAAATTAAGCACGATAGAAACAGTAAAACAATTTTATGACGATTTGTATGCGGCCGGTTTTTTGTTTTGTTTTTTTGCTAAAAATTTGTTCATAGGTTGAGTTTTCACTTTGGACACAGAGTACGCTTTTTGGGTATTGGTCAAATTTACGAAAGTGATACACCAATCGTGCGCCGTTTTTTTTGGATCTTTCTTCGACTTAGGGGCGTTGGAGCGATTTGGATACGGAAAAACCACGCGTAATAAAGAGCCACAATTTTGGGACCTAAAAGCCACAAAAAATTCACCTTAAGGCCAATGGAGAAAGGCAAAAAGATTAAGAGAAAGAATCGGCGGGACTTTATAGCTGGGTACCAAAGAGCCCCAAAGGGAGACACATATAATATGTAGTGACCAAAAGGAACAGAACTGTTTAGAAATAACGTTAACAAGCGTAAATCTACATCGTAAGAGGGACTAAAAAGCCAAACAATAAACGTCAATAATAAAATTACTTTTATAAATAAATTCAAATGTTTTAAACTCTGTAATAGTTTTGTAAACATTGTTAAACTTGTCACACATTTGCGACAAATTTTTATTTTCCATGCTTTTTAATTACAAATTTTTTTTAAATTAAACAAACTTTTCTTTCGCTTATGTTTGATACTTAAAGTGTTTCTCGACGACCGATGAACTGACTACGTTTGGCTTTTTTTCGTTTTTTTGCGCTTAAATATTTTAATCTTAGCCAAAAAATGTATTTGAAGCATTAAAATTTCTTAGTAAGTTTACAAACCAGATTATAGAAAAAAAAGAATTATGCGTTCAGCGGAAAAACTCGTTTTAGGCGCGTTTGTTAGCTATGCCACGCAAGATAGCAGATTGTTAGTTTTTTTTTCTCCAAAATTGAGTTTTTGAAAAAATACCAAATTTTAATATATTCAACATATGTAACCCTTTGGGATTCATTCCGCTGTATATCCGCAAAAGGGATTCCGCGCCAGTGCTGCACTGTGTTAAACTTCGGGCCTCCTGCTTCCGAATGCGGAGTTTAACACACTGCAGCACTGATTGACGGGGAATTCCTTCTGCGAATATGCAGCAGTTTTTATCCCAAAGGGTTAAAATAGTGTTCTTAACCCTCCGCCTCCACTATCCACTATGCTCCGTAACTCAGGCCATTTAAAGAACTCTGCCCTTAAATGAACTTATTAAGAGATTTTGAGCTTATTAAAGCTTGAAATGCATTTAAAATTACTATATTTGTATTTTTAAGACTATAGCGTGTTAAATTAAAGCTAAAGTCTTCCAGGCTGAAATTAAAGGCGTAACCGCTCTCCGCCAGAAAGAAAAAAACAATAAACTTGCGAGCGAGAAAAATTAAAAAAAAAGTTTTCAGCGGTTATGTAACCAATTATTATTTAGTTGCGTCATGTGTTTCTCTGCACGTGATATTTTCTCAAAAAACGAGTGGTTACTTTACCACTCATCTATTTTCACCCTGATAGAATTTATTTTTAGTTTTAAAAAAATTCAATTTACAATAAAATTTTGACAAAATAATTTATGACTATGCTACCTAATTATTCATGAAATAAGGAAGAGCTTCGAAGCTCCGGGGGCTGCTTCGGAGCCCCAAGAATCGGTAGTTCGCTCCAGAGATCCGAGCTCCGGAGAACATCACTAAAATTGTTGATTAAAGAGATCATAAAACAACTAAAATATTTATAATAATATTACTGAAAGGTAATTTTTATTTGAATAACTCCCGAGCTTCATCCGTTTCGACTTTTTGGACATCCAGATCTTATTATAAAATTTAGTTTTTATTATACGAACATAAAAAATAAATAATATTGCAGCTGGTGATTTTATCGGAAAAAGTGCAACTATCTATAAGTGATAGTCTATAGTGTCTATAGTAATAGTCTATAGTCTATAGTGTAGGTGTTCTATATTCATAACGTTTAGTACCTTTTTGAATAAATATATTATATTATATTATATTTTTTTTGGTTTTGAAAATTTTTGATGACAAAACGTGCCTGTTAATACCAAGTACTGTTTATCACAAATTTTGAATTTGTATGAAAATAATTTTTTAACAAAACCAGAAATACTGATATAGATAAAACAGTTGCGAAATCGGCTTTTCACAACAGCACACTTATTTTATTTAAATGAAAATGTAAAAAGTATAATAATTCTGCGATTGCGGAAGACTTTTATTTTATTTGACCAATTAGAAATACAATCAACAAAATTTATAGATCTATGAATTATTAAGAAAACAAATTATTTGTAAAAAACGCATAAACATTAGGGGTATAAAAAAACTTAATAAAAATAAAATTTTATTCTAAAGTTTATTGTAATGTTTTGCAATAGCAAACTTGTTAAAATTATTTAAAAAATAAAGGGCTCTAAAATCCGCTATAATGTGTTTATTTGCAAAATTACGCCATATAACATTATTAAAGCAAGGCACAGTCAAAGGCTCTAAAGTCCCTATTTTCTGGCTTTTTGGTGCTAAAAAATCAGGCTCTTAAATCCAACTTTCTAAATTCTTGGTGCTTTCGTGTTTTTCATAATTATCTCCCATTTGCCGCTTTTGTCTCTTTCGTTCCGACTACTTGGCTCTTATTTCTCCTTTTTTCTGGCTCTTTAGTTATAGTTCTAACGTCTAATGGCTCTTTTGACCCGTTACCGTTGGAGTCAAAGACCTAAGCCGAGCAGTTTTAGGGCCAACATTAATAACTGTATCCTAAGCAAGCTTAAATGAGAATCTCAAAACAAGCTAAAAACAAACTAAAATAAAAAAATAACTTTAAAACTAATCGAAAATAGTTCGGCTCTAATTTCCTTTCTTCGGAAACTCAACGAGGAATGCCATACTAAAGTACGATTATCGCGTTGTTAATAAAGTTTGTTATATTTTACACAGGAGCTGTGCATTCTACGGGATACCTTATACAATTTTTTTAAAATTTTTCATTCGGAGGCAAAATACTTTTCGCAGCTAATTGCACAAACGTCCCGTCTTTCCCAACTCGGAACAGTCAGTCGAATTCGCCACCCGTCGCCTTTTTCCCAGTCGGGGTCGGGTGTTTTGTTTATTTTGACACAGAGCGGATTTGAACGGACAAACAGCTTAAATGCCAGAGATCTGTATTCCGCATTCAGTGGACTCGGTTTTAGAAAAGATACGGATCGTCGCAAGTTACATCCGCGTACGGCAAAATAAGCCACAGTCAATATAAAATACGCGCGACTTCGACTCATTCTATAGTTAATAGGATGCTATTTAAAATTTTTAAAATCAATCAAAGTCGCGTGTAATTTATATAAATTGTGGCTCATTCTGCTGTAATAATGACGATATAAACAATATGAGACAAGCTCTTATTATGCCGATAAGAAGTTTTAGACGCTACACAATTCATTAGGCTGCTGTGACTTGTTTTACGTTTCAAAGTTTCCACGACGAAATGCGTCAGAATCAGTAGGAAGTAAACGTCACTGTGACTTATTATATTTATATTGTCTAAATGCAATTTTAGAAAAGCCAAAACGTCCTTTGGACAAGCCAAGAACAAAGTCCAAAGAACGTTTTAATGCTGTGGTTGTCCAAAGGTTTTTGTCTTTTGGACTTTGTTCAAAGGACGTTTTGTCGTAAGTATGAACCAGCCTTAACCTTTTTAAAATGTAAAAAAATTAGTTGTGATGTATGTATATTTTATATGGTAATGGAATAAATGTCGTAGATCAGCACGAGTGATAGCAAAGTTAAACTTTAAATCAAACGCATTTTCGTTTTATTCTAAAGCCACGGGTTTATTTATTAAAGTTAAATCTAAACATAATTTAGGGTCGTCGGAGCCGAAGAAACTCGAAACCGAGCAATTTTAGAGCCATTTTCGACACTCCAGTTAAAACTATTACATGTACCTATGCAAACCTAAGCAAAAACCTTAACTCTTTGGAATTCTTTCTGTTGAAAATCCGCAGAAGGGATTCCGCATCACCGTTGCTGGGTGTTAAACTTCTTCTTCTTCTTCTGTTTGCTGTTGTGGCACAGATTCTTGCTTCGGTTAAGTTAATTTTTCGCCGTTCCTTTGGCTGCTAGGAAATGTTCCAATTTAACCTTCTGATCCATGATCTTCATTAGGAGCAGCAGAACTGCGATAGACTTGTCAGCAATAATGATGCAGTGATTTCCGCCACGCTTTTCTCCTAGCCGTTTAACGACGACATCATCTGAGTAGATAATGCTGGCTGCAGGCATCCCGCGTAGAAAATTTACAAAGAAACTGCCACAAGTTCTTCTGTAACACTCTTCCTTTATCCTGGCTTGGGACAGGCACTGTATAAACAGTGGCGGAGTTGGGTGTTAAACTTCACCCCGATCGTCGTCGATACGCGGCGTTTAACACTGAGCAGCACTGACGCGGAATCCCTTGCATGTATCTGCAGTGGTTTTTAGACCAAAAAATTCCGAAGGGTTATAATCACGCTAAAAACAAACTAAAAGAACAAATTTCAACCTTGGAGAGGTCAAAAATTTCTAGGCTCTAAGTTTTTTTTGGCTCTGTCGACCCCATACCCAAAACATGAATTAATACTGCTAAAAAAAAGGATATTATGACACATGTCCTTTCGGTGCAAAATCGAGGCTGTGGCGCAGTGGCAGATCTTACGGCCAGCATAGTGAAGGTTTTTGGATCGAGTCCCGACTGAGACACGCTGCACTGTGATAATACAAGCGGAGTTCCTCAGGGCAGTGTTCTTGGGCCTTTGCTTTTTCTTTTGTACATTAATGATCTTCCTGATTGTCTTAAAAACAACACTCAAGTAAAACTTTTTGCCGACGATGCCAAACTGTATAAAATAATTGATAATATGGGATCATTGACAGAGTTTCAATCCGACTTAGATAATTTTTCCAAATGGGCTAACACGTGGCAATTAAAAATTGCTCTAAAAAAATGCAATGCTTTACGTTTGGGTAAAAATAGTATAAGTAAAACTTATTATCTTAACCAAACCGCTATAGAAAATGTAGACTCTGTAAAGGACCTTGGTATAATTATTACAAAAGACTTAAAATCATCTTTACATTGTTCCCAAATCTCAAATAAAGCTTCTCGTATAGTTTCTTTGCTATTTCGTGCTTTTACCTCTAAAAATAAGAATCTCTTACTTAAAGCCTACCGTACTTATGTTTTACCTATCTTAGATTTTGAATCGGTAGTTTGGTCACCATATTTAATAAAAGATAAACAAAAAATCGAAAATATCCAGAAAAATTTTTCAAGGCGACTTTTTGCTCGTTGTGGCATGCAAAAAACCAGCTATAAAACCCGTCTAATCGAACTTAAGCTTGACAGTTTGGAGTCTAGACGACTAAAAGCAGATCTCTGCATGTGCTACAAAATAATTAACGGAAATGTCGACACTGATGCACAAAATTTTTTTAGAATCCAAACAAATAAAATAACAAGAAGCAATGGTTACAAACTGGAGCTTAATAAAGTTCGATTAGATGTGGCGAAATATTTCTTTAGTAATCGAGTAATAAACTTGTGGAACAAACTTCCAAACCACGTAGTTAGCTCTTCTTCTTTAAATATCTTTAAATTTAGATTAAATAAACATTTCGAAGTTATTTGATGTAATTTTGTTCCCTATTTATAGTTTGTTTTTTTTTCCACAATAATTATTTTTCTACATATGTAAATTCTTTTTTTGTGTTGTATGTTGTATTAGTTTGACATTTAGCGGCTCACATTAGCTGTAATTATATTATTACCTGTGCAGCTGTTGTTTATTAGATTGATGTACTGCATTGTATTTACACTGTATGTATTTCTTTCTTTTAAATAAATAATAAATAATAAATAATATTTCTTGTTAATATTGTTATATGTAGTATTTGGTTGCGCACTTAGTACTGAATAACATTAGCCTTGCGTATCCTGCTTTACGTGAAATAAATAAACTTTTAAATAAAAAACATTTCTACCTGCGATTCACTGAGCGAAGCTCCTCTTTTTTCATTCGATTCGTCTCTATTTTTCTCTTTAGTAGAGGATTTTTTCTCGAAAATCTTACTGGCCAGACCGGCTTTTTCCAATATCGATTTTTTGTAGGCGTCCAAATCCATGCTGGAGGAACCGGACATTTTATCGTTGGAAACCCATCAAGAAGAAAAACCGCTAAACAGAAGAATATGACGCTGCTAAAATTAAAAAATATTTTTAAAAGCATAGGTCGTATAGAAAACAAATATTTTATATTTATGTATTTATTTGTTAGCTTACGGTAATTTGTGACTAAACCTAAGGTATTTTAGGCTTAGTTTAAGACCTTAATTATACTCCATGTCAAGAAAAAATAAAAATAATACGCTTATACCAAGAAATAAAAAAAATCGTCATCAGTTAGTAGCCAATAATTTTTCAAGTACGCACGTGTTTTTAGCCCGTGATTTTATCATGAGAACAAAGTGATTACTTAACCACCCCACAATATCAAAACTATAAAACATTGTTATTGTATATATTTTTTATAATATTACCCCGATAAAAATTATTCATGCACCTACCGAGCATAACAAAATTTGGGTCGGTGGTCCCGCCAAGAAACAAAATACTTCTCAGATTAGATGCATTCTTTGTATAGCATTTTTTTAAACTTAAAATTCGACTATAGTAATCAAGCATCTACAGTGTATTTCGACAATTTTGGTGGTTTTATGTAATAAAATTAAAGATTACAAAAATTATTTTTTTGATTAACACACATGATTTACAAATGGAAAAGCTTGGTTACGCAAAAAAATCTTAAAAAATGTTCAAAAGTTCCAAAAAAACTTGAAACTTATTTAATATTTTTGTTAAATTTTCATTTCCTGAGAAAATTTGGTAAAAATTATTTATTTCATTTTTAAATTTTTATTTTACGGCTTTTCCGTCTACTTAAATTTTTGGATGCTAGCTAGGTTTATTCAAAAGTTTTGTTAAAGCTATCAAGAATACAAATTAATTAATGTATTAATTAATTTTTCAGTATTCCTGACGCTAGTGCTTGGGAAAAAATTAATTTCCAATGGATGAAAGATCTCCTTTTTTATAAGCACTAATTGGCTTTTTTTATCCTTTTTTATAACGCATAACTCTGTTCTGTAACTTTAATATTACCACTGAACAATTTCTGTTTAAATGAGAGGCTTTGACTATCGTGATCAATCAATTTAAATTTTTTTAGAAAAAACGGTTTAATATTAATTGTTGAATACCTTATTTTAACAATATTTATGAGATCAAACATAATATTTATTTATAACGATTTTATAATGAAAAAATGAGTCAGAATCCACATAAGATACTCATAACTGTGACTTCATTTTATTTTTTAATACACAAATAATCTAAACAAAAATAAGTCAGAGTCACGTTGATTTCATACTGATTCTGAATCTTTATGTCGTATTAACCATGATAAAGAATTCACGCAGCGGCCGGCGATTAAACCATTAGCCGCTGTAGTATGGGTAATACCAAGATTATATAGCAAAAGGGAATGTCCGACTGTACACTGAAATTTTTGAAGAACTGTACACAAGACTGTACACAAAACTGTACACAAAAATATATAGCACAAGAGAATGTCCGACTGTACACAAAAATTTTTGACCGAAATTCTGTTAGAAAAATCGCACATGCGCGAGTTTGTGCGACTTTTCTAGCGAAAATTCACCATTTTCTGCTAGTTTTCCCGCGCTGCGAGTTTTAACACAGTGTTAGTTTTCTTGCAGCGGGGCCTGCAATTTTTCCGCACTCAATACTGCTTTATTCGCACTGCGATTATTTTTCCATTGCGAGCCTGGCTGTACAACAAAAAAAGCGAAGCGAAAACTTTGTGTTTAAATGAGTAAAAGTCGTTTTTTGGCGTTAAAATGTCAAAACTTTTTAGTTTTACTAAAATAATATAATTTTCCAACGTTTTAAAATTAAATAAAACAAGTTAGCGAAAAAAATCGCAGAGCGAAAAAAGCAGCATTGACTACAAAGAAAGTCGCAATTTTTTTGCAAGAAAATTAACACCGCGTTAGAAAACTGTGTACAAAAGGACATTCTTTCGTGTTATTATTTTTTGTATTATCTAAACCGGCAAATAGGTTCAAATCTGCCGACTTAAAAATTTAATAGGTACCCCACAAAAAGTTGGGGCCTTCGACCAAGTATTCGCGTCTTTTATTTATTTATAAATACTGTGAAACATTAAAAAACTTAGTTAAAAAAAATTGTAAACATACAATATAACCTGTCTAATTTTGCTTACTTGGTCGTTTTGTAAAGTAAAATTGGTTTTTGTGTAAAGTAAAAAGATGTTATTTTTTGATCATAAAAGAATTAGGTAAGTTTCGAAAAACATTAAGCAAAGTTTTTTTCTTGTTCAAATAATGCTCTCAAATCTACTCTTATTATATTTTAATAAAATCACAAAAATTTATAAAAAAAGCTGTTGGGCGATTTAAGTGCATTTTTTGACTTCTATTGATTCCGTTTGTATCTTATGTGGATTCTGACTCTTTTTTCTTTATCGTTTTATATTATTTTGATCTCTTATTGTTAAAATAAGGTATTCAACAATTTAAATATTAAACCGTTTTGTTTTTGATTGATCACGATAGTCAAAGCCTCTCTTTCTTGTTCGTGGTAATATTAAAGTTACAGACAGAGTTATCGTTATAAAAAGGATAAAAAAAGCCTTAGTGCTTATAGGTCTTTAATCTTGGTTTTTTTTCCCACTAGGTCAGGAATAATTTTTTTTTTTCTCTTGCTTCTTTACGCTCTGCTCATTGGGCGGCCGAAATTAAATATTTTTCATTTTCGATTTCAATTGTTTGTTTTTTTTCTTTTTTTTGTTTTTTTTCCGCTTTCTTGGGTGTCATTTTCGTTCTTTTTTCACCCTTGTCCCGTGCTTCGTCGTTGTTAATCCGTCCGGTTTTGTTTCTGGGTGCCCCCTTTTTTCCGGGGGTTTTTCGGATAAAACATTTGTTTGTGGGGTGGTTGTCCTTTGTTCATCCCTAAAAAACGCGTGCGCTCTTTTGCTCCTTCGATTTTTTTTTTTTCTTGAGCGATTATTTTTTTTTTTCTCCAGATGGGATATTAGGTCTCTAGGCCGAATCCTAAGTTTGTCAATTCGAGCAAAATAAAATAATTTGTTTTCTATCCATCTTTTATTTTTTTTTTGCGCGTTTCTTCTGTTTGCGGTTTTTCTTCTGTGGTTTCCATGTCGGTTCCTCGCGATTTGCGCCAATCATATGGCCGGTCTGCGAGATTTTATGAAATCTTGATCTAAGGAAAGGCGATCGAAAGGGCTTCGCTGTCGGTATGTTTTTTTGTTTATTTATTTCCGGCGAACGCGCAAAGTGCTATTCGTCAAGTGCTTCAATACTACAAAACAATTACAAATATTATTTATTATTTATATTTATTAAGAAGAATACATACGGAATACGTGCGTCATCATCACCAGCTGCAGATAATATTCGCTATGGGCCGCAAATGTCAACTAATACACATACACAAAAAAAAAGATTTACAATGTAGAATAATTATGGGAAAAAAAACAAACAAATAAGCAAATTTCATCAATAACTTCGATGTTTATTTATCTATTTGATTTAGGGGCTCACGTGGTTTGGGAAGTTTGTTCCGTTTTTCTCGATTCTAAGATATTTCGCCCATCTATCGCTTTTTGCTCGTTTGTCTTGCTTCTTGTTTTTTATTTGTTTGGTTCTATTTTGTGCTCGTGTCGATTTCGTTATTATTTTGTGCTGCGGATCTGCTTTTGTCGTCTGCTCACTGTCGCTGAAAGTTTCGATTAGACGGGTTTTATAGCTGCTTTTCTGCACGCCACAACAGCAAAAAGTCGCCTTCAAAAATTTTTCTGGATATTTTCGATTTTTTGTTTTACATCTTTTATTAAATATGGTGACCAAACTACCGATTCAAAATCTAAGATAGGTAAAACATAAGTACGGTAGGCTTTGAAATAAGAGATTCTTATTTTTAGAGGTAAAAGCACGAAATAGCAAAGAAACTATACGAGAAGCTTTATTTGAGATTTGAAAACAATGTAAAAATAATTTTAAGTCTTTTGTAATAATTATACCAAGGTCCTTTACAGAGTCTACATTTTCTATAGCGGTTTGGTTAAGATAATAAATTTTACTTATCCTATTCTTTTACCCAAACGTAAAGCATTGCATTTTTTTAGAGCAATTTTTAACTGCCACGTGTTAGCCCATTTGGAAAAATTATCTAAGTCGGATTGAAACTCTGTCAATGATCCCATATTATCAATTATTTTATACAGTTCTTAGCATCGTCGGCAAAAAGTTTTACTTGAGTGTTGTTTTTAAGACAATACAGGCAAGATCATTTGAAATGTACAAAAGAAAAAGCAAAGGCCCAAGAACACTGCCCTGAGGAACTCCGCTTGCTTTATCACAGTGCAGCGTGCTCTCAGTCGGGACTCGATCCAAAAACCTTCAGTATGCTGGCCGTAAGATCTGCCACTGCGCCACAGCCTCGATTTTGCACCGAAAGGACATGTGTCATAATACCCTTTTTCTTAGCAGTATTAATTCATGTTTTGGGTATGGGTTCGACAGAGCCAAAAAAAAATCTTAGAGCCTTGAAATTTTTTACCTCTCCAAGGTTGTATTTTTTTCTTTTTGTTTGTTTTTAGCGTGATTTTAACCCTTTGGGATTTTTTTGTTCTAAAAACCACTGCAGTTACATGCAAGGGATTCCGCGTCAGTGCTGCTCAGTGTTAAACGCCGCGTATCGACGACGATCGGGGTGAAGTTTAACACCCAACTCCGCCACTGTTTATACAGTGCCTGTCCCAAGCCAGGATAAAGGAAGAGTGTTACAGAAGAGCTTGTGGCAGTTTCTCTGTAAATTTTCTACGCGGGATGCCTGCAGCCAGCATTATCTACTCAGATGATGTCGTCGTTAAACGGCTAGGAGAAAAGCGTGGCGGAAATCCCTGCATCATTATTGCTGACAAGTCTATCGCAGTTCTGCTGCTCCTAATGAAGATCATGGATCATAAGGTTAAATTGGAACATTTCCTAGCAGCCAAAGGAACGGAGAAAAATTAACTTAACCGAAGCGAGAATCTGTGCCACAACAGCAAACAGAAGAAGAAGTTTAACACCCAGCAACGGTGATGCGGAATCCCTTCTGCGGATTTTCAACAGAAAGAATTCCAAAGAGTTAAGGTTTTTGCTTAGGTTTGCATAGGTACATGTAATAGTTTTAACTGGAGTGTCGAAAATGGCTCTAAAATTGCTCGGTTTCGCGTTTCTTCGGCTCCGACGACCCTAAATTATGTTTAGATTTAACTTTAATAAATAAACCCGTGGCTTTAGAATAAAACGAAAATGCGTTTGATTTAAAGTTTAACTATGCTATCACTCGTGCTGATCTACGACATTTATTCCATTACCAATATAAAATATACATACATCACAACTAATTTTTTTACATTTTAAAAAGGTTAAGGCTGGTTCATACTTATGACAAAACGTCCTTTGGACAAAGTCCAAAAGACAAAAACCTTTGGACAACCACAGCATTAAAACGTTCTTTGGACTTTGTTCTTGGCTTGTCCAAAGGACGTTTTGGCTTTTCTAAAATTGCCTTTAGACAATATAAATATAATAAGTCACAGTGACGTTTAATTCCTACTGATTCTGACGCATTTCGTCGTGGAAACTTTGAAACGTAAAACAAGTCACAGCAGCCTAATGAATTGTGTAGCGTCTAAAACTTCTCACCGGCATAATAAGAGCTTGTCTCACATTGTTTATATCGTCATTATTACAGCAGAATGAGCCACAATTTATACAAATTACACGCGACTTTGATTGATTTTAAAAATTTTAAATAGCATCCTATTAAATACAGAATGAGTCGAAGTCGCGCGTAATTTATAATGACTGTGGCTTATTTTGCCGTACGCGGATGTAACTTGCGACGATCCGTATCTTTTCTAAAACCGAGTCCACTGAATGCGGAAACAGATCTCTGGCATTTAAGTTAAGTCCGTTTGTCCGTCCAAATCCGCTCGTCAAAATAAAACAACAACACTTCCCGACCCCGACTGGGAAAAGGCGTACGGTGTGGCGAATTCGACTGACTGTTCCGAGTTGGGAAAGACGGGACGTTTGTGCAATTAGCTGCGAAAAGTATTTTGCCTCCAAATAAAAAATTTAAAAAAAATGTATAAGGTATCCCGTAGAATGCACAGCTCCTGTGTAAAATATAACAAACTTTTATTAACAACACGATAATCGTACTTTAGTATGGCATTCCTCGTTGAGTTTCCGAAGAAAGGAAATTAGAACCGAACAATTTTCGATTAGTTTTAAAGTCATTTTTTTATTTTAGTTTGTTTTTAGCTTGTTTTGTGATTCTCATTTAAGCTTGCTTAGGATACAAGCTTTAGTTTTAAATCTGTTGTTAATGTTGGCCCTAAAACTGCTCGGCTTAGGTTTTTGACTCCAACGGTAACGGGTCAAAAGAGCCATTAGACGTTAGAACTATAACTAAAGAGCCAGAAAAAAGGAGAAATAAGAGCCAAGTAGTCGGAACGAAAAAGACAAAAGCGGCAAATGGGAGATAATTATGAAAAACACGAAAGCACTAAGAATTTAGAAAGTTGGATTTAAGAGCCTGATTTTTTAGCACCAAAGAGCCAGAAAATAGGGACTTTAGAGCCTTTGACTGTGCCTTGTTTTTTAATAATGTTATATGGCGTAATTTTGCAAATAAACACAT
>JASAMX010031659.1:0-18165 GCA_030248175.1 Microlaimidae sp. YZB2_3
TTTTGAAATGTGCTCCTGAGTACTAATTTTTTAAACTTACTAAAAACGCTAAAAATATTTTTTAAAATGCATTTTACGGTTAAATAAACTTTAAATTATTTTATGACTCCGTAGCTTAAAGCCCGTGCAGCTTATTGTTAGATTCACCTTAGAAGGAATCTAAAGCTTTCCATTTTTTGCAGCATTTTTTTTTTAATTTTTTTAAATATAAAGGTGCGGTACCGAGTTGAACTTTTTGTCTTCGATTTTGATGATTTTTTTGTGAACCTTACCAATGCCCCCAATAGGCCACAACATTTTTTTTGCAAAATAATTGTTATGGGTTCACGAGATATGACCCTCCAAAATCGTTTGTTTTTTGAAATTCTGTACTTAAAAAAATTCTCAATAAGATTTCAGATATTGAGTTTCCCGTACAAAAAACCCTATATTTTTTCGTTAAAAACACCAAACAACGGCAGTGATTTCATTAAGTTCGCCCAACATTTTTGTCTGCACTTCGTAATTTTACAAAAAAAAACCAGGTTTTTTGTACGGCAAACGCAATATTTCGAGCAACACTGCTTCAATCCTAACAATCAATGTCTCAAATTAACCGCTTTTTTCAGTAAAACTTATAACTTAAAGTTTTATACTTATTAAAAAATCTTACAAGTACTAAATTTCAAAAAAAAAAAAAATTTACGGGGTCATATCTCCTGAAACGCAGGATATTTTGACATCTGAAACACAGGATATTTTGATGAAAAAAAATTTTGTGTTACTGGGGGCAGGGGTAAGGTTTTTACAAAAAATCCTCAGAATTGTAGACAAAAAGATTGACTCGGTACCGTACTTTTAAGTATTAAACGTTTAAAAAAGTTTAAATTTTCAGAAGATACACATTAATTTAAAAGATTCTAAGATTTCAAGTAGTGGTATGTAAAAATTTATGTAGATTAAGTATTGAACTAAACTTGAAGTATTGATTAAACTAAAAAAACTGCAATTTAAAATTTAACAAAATAAAGTACCGGAATCTTTTAAAATTAAAAAAATTAATAAATTAAGTGTATTAGACAAAACGCGATAAAATATAACCGCTTTCAAATTGTTTACAGCAATATTATATATGTTTTGGAATATATTACCTGAATTGACCCATGCTTCATGATGGGTTATTTCGGAAGTGCTTATAGTAGTAGGTAAAGGTGCAATATTGGTGTCCTTCACGTAATCTTTTATTAAATATCTTGAATACGGGTGCAACAAACTAGAATTAATCCAAGTGTTTGCTTCTATTTCTAAATTGAGAAATAAATTTTTGGTAATGCTTTCAAATATACGAATAAATGTTTTACAATACTGGTTTAACACTGGTTTAACATTAGCGGTAACATTACCGTTTCGTTTGATTTTGGTCGCTTGGAACCCATAGGAAACTTAAAACCAAAATAAATAACAAATCAAGCTCTAAAATTAAAGCTTAAAACGGGCTTTTTCATTTGGTTGAATCTGAATGCGTTGTACATCTGAGCAAAGCTGGCTCAGGCGGTACAGCGTAGATAATTAAAACACATAGATGCGACTTATTAAAGGTTTAAACGTACGATATGTAAAATCTAGCCTTTGAGTCGTAAGCACACAGCTTCATAGCTTTGAGTCGTATTTAGAGCCACAAGCAGGGAACTTGGAGCCATCGAAAATTTTTGGGAACTTGGAGCCACGAGCAATGGGAACTTGGAGTCTTTCGGAAAAAATTGGTTTGGGCTAAACTTTAGGTTACGCTTAGGCTTAGATAGACGTTAAAGCGATTTTTATTTTTCTCTCTAAGTTCTTAACTTACAGCTCCAAGTTCCCCACTTACGGTTCCAAGTTCCCTATTTTTGGCTCCAAGTTCCAGCTCCAAGTTCCCTAGGCTGCATCGACCCTAAATCAAGTCGTAAACCTAAAGGCTGGTCTATACTTATGACAAAACGTCCTTTGGACAAAGTCCAAAGGACAAAAGTCCTTTGGACTTTTGTAAAGGACAAAGTCTAAAGAACAAAATCCAAAGGACAACGTGTTCATACTTTCTTGTCCTTTGGGCTTTTCTTTTATTTTGTCCTTTGGAGTTTGTCCAAAGGACAAATTTTGAGTAGCATTCATACTATTCATAAAAGAAAAAGTCCAAAGGACGTTTTGGCTTGTTTAAAGGACGTTTTGGCTTTTCTAAAATTGTTCTTGGGACTTTGTCCAAATGACGTTTTGTCGTAAGTATAAATCAGCCTTACCTCTCGATAAGAATCGCAAACTTAATTAATCAACTCTCACTGCGAAATCAAACCAATAACAATAACAGACGAATTACTTCAGCAATTAATACCAAAGTAAATTTTTGTCTCAAGGGAGACTTGATCTACGGAATTTTACGAAAAAAGACGTCCCATTACGGATCCCTGTACAAATCTCATTAGCATTTGATACATTAATATAATTTCAAATCAGTAAAACAACTTACCAAATGCCAAAGTAAAAACGAATAAGACAAAGAACATTTTAAAAAAGATTTAGAGAATTTAAAAAAATTTCTGACCACAATTAAAAATAAAAGTTAGCCAGTTTTCTCTGCGAAATTGTAGGATTTTTTTACACGGAATATTTACGCAAATGATGTAAATTTTCTTTTGTTAAAGTAACGGGTCTTTTTCATTAATAAATCGTCGCGTAAACTTTTGAATTCTTATCCTATATATTTATTTTTGTGTTCAAATAGTTTTTGGTAGTAAGAATTTTTTCAATTTTACCCAATTTAGAGGCATCGTTCATAGCGATTTATAAGTTCTCATAAGTAAGTGGGTTAATTAGGTAAGTATTTTGCGATAGGAATGGGTTTGTTTATTTTTCTTTGAAAAAAATTCAATACCAAGGAAATTGAAAAAACAGCGCTTGCCAATAATTTTTGTTTTGTTGCGTTTTAATTGTTTATTTATGGCAAATCAAACCTAGCTGACCTCGATGACTTTTAGTTTTGAATAGACTATTTAACAATAAACACATTGTAGTTAAACCGCTCATCTTTTCATTTAATATGTAAGTATATATGTTCGACATTCTGTACGATAGTAGTAAGAAACCGCACATCACATATAAAGTCATATAATTATTGTAATTCGCCGTTACTACGGCAAAATGAGCCACAAATCCTATAAAATATATGCGACTGTGATTCATTTTAGATTTAAAACAGAACCCTATTAACTAAAGAATAAGTCAAAATCACGTGTATTTTATAACGACTTTGGCTCATTTTGCTTTAGTAACGAAGAAATTAGTGCAGGATTGTTTTTTTTTTCGTTTTTTGACCCAATTCTTTCGGAGCTCCGAAAAGCAGAGCTCCGTGAAAATACTATACAACTATACAACATAACAACAATACATAACTATAACACAACATAACTATACGACACAAATAATTCCTAAATTATTTGTGTTGTTTTTTTTACCATAAAAATAAAATAACATTAGTGATCACCGCTAAAAACATTTTTTGTAAACTTTTTTTTTTCAATCTTATTTAAAACCTTAAAAACATTTATAAAAATGGATTTAGGGTCGCTGGAGCCGAAGAAATTTGGGGCTGGAACTTGAAGGCAAAAATAGGGAACTTGGAGTCCTAACTTGGGAACCTGTAGCCAAAAGTAAAAATCGCTAAAACGTATACCTAAGTCCAGGCGAAACCTAAATCTAAGCCCAGACGAATGTATTGATAATTGTTTCAAGTTCCCATTGTTCACGGCTCCAAGTTTCTAGGAATTGCTTCAAGTTCCCATTGTTCACGGCTCCAAGTTTCTAAGAATTTTTGACAGCTTCAAATTCGCTACTTATGGCTCTAAAGACCTCGTACCCCAGGGGCGGGTCCACTAAACGCGTGCTGACTACGTGCTATCTTAGCACGTTGTTTAAAACTCTTGTTAATGTTTTAATTTCTGGGTTTTTTTTTCGAAAAATCTAACAGAACTTTTTGTTTACATGGCACAAACTGATATTTTATTAATTTTATACACATTTGTTGTATATACAAAGTATTAAAACAATAACCCCTAATTACGGGTTTGCAAAACTCCTAACTACGGTTTAAGGCTTTATTCAAATTTCTTTCAAACAAATATGCATAAAACTCTTTAATATTAATTTATTCTATCTAAAAAAAGAGTCCCATAAGTTTTCTCAAGAAAAAACCCAGAAATTAAAACATTAACAAGAGTTTTAAACAACGTGCTAAGATAGCACCTAGTCAGCACGCGTTTAGTGGACCCGCCCCAGAAATGCAGCTTAAATAACTAAAAATTTATTGCAAATTAAAGAAACTTTAGATTACTCATTATTTAATGATTGAAGTTCCGAAGCTGTAGAGGGAGCTCCGTCAAAAATGACTTAAGCATAATATTTTTGGTAAAGAACTTCATTAAAACTAAAATCTTGCAGGCTGAAATTCAATGCGTAACCGCTCTCCGCCAGGAAGAAATAAACAATAAACCCGCGAGCGATAAAAGTTGTCAGCGGTTATGTAACCAATTATTATTTAGTTGCGTCATGTGTTTCTTTGCACGTGATATTTTCTCAAAAAACGAGTGGTTACTTTACCACTCATCTATTTTACCCTGATAGAATATATCTTTAGTAAATATAAATCTATATAATAAATGTTTAAAAGCAGCAAGCAGCAGAATGAGTTTTACTAAAAGTATTCGGGCACATTTTAAAAAAAACACTTCGGCGAGTTAATTTCACAAAAAAAATTTAAAAAATATATTAAAAACTAGCCTTGAAAAATACTCTAAGAATAGAGCAGGAAAAAGGGGCGATTTTTCCCCGAGCGCATGTTTAGACAGAAAAGATGTGGACTAAAGCTAAAGTCTTTCAGGCTGAAATTAAGGGCGTAACCGCTCTCCGCCAGGAGGAAATAAACAATAAACCTGTGAGCCAGAAAAATTAAAAAAAAATTTTTAGTGGTTATGTAACCAATTATTATTTAGTAGCGTCATGTGTTTCTCTGCACGTGATATTTTTTCAAAAAACGGGTGGTTACTTTACCACTCACCTATTTTCACCCTGATGGAATTTATCTTTAGTCTGAGATGGACATTATGTGGACAATAAGAATTTTGCATTTGGTTTGGGCAGCTGCTCACTGAATAATGTAACACCAGTATAAAATATATTAGCTTATTTCATGATTTCAACTTATATTTTGGTTATACATGCGTAATGTGACACTTGGAAAATTTAGCTTTTTGCAAAACAAAATATTTCACACTTAACAGCTTCAGCTGTTAAAAATCAAACGATCTGTCAAGATTGTGATTTTGACAAATCGAAACTGTCCTACAAAAGTATGCAGTTGTCTTTTGTCACAATACAATATTTTATTTTCCACCTGTTTTTTTTTACGCATTTAACCCAAATTTAAGAATTCCCTTCTGTTATAAAAATAAATCTAATGAAAAATTAGCAACGCTGTTTTGTTTGATATGTACAGTTTCGGGTATAAATAAGACTGCTTTCTCTCTTCAGAGAGAGTGTGGAGAGGAGTTTTATAGAGGAGGCGGCGTTTACGCTAGCCGAGTTTAGAAACAGTTTACAAACATAACACCAGTTTACAAACATAACTACCACTAATATTGGTAACAACTCTCTTATTTAAATCATAATTTTTTTAATAATACATTATAATTAATCTACACTTAAAAACTTAATTATTGCAATTTTCTTATAACTCCAATTATACATCTAGCATTAACCATTTACAATATATCTAAACATTTATACTAGGTTTATTAATAGTCATTTATTAGTTTGATCAAATGTCAATTGAAAAAATCATACTCACAGCAATCTTTGACAAGCGCGAAATCGCCACTGTTTCAATTTGAAGGTTATATTTGTATGTGTAAGAAACAACTATAAATTTGAAAAAGTGGCGATTTCGCGCTTGTCAAAGATTGCTGTGAGTATGATTTTTTCAATTGACATTTCATCAAACTAAAAAAATGCAACAGTGCTGTGTAATTAGAGTAATGTATAAACAAATCATTATCATATGGTAGAAATTTTTATTTAGTAAGCAGCTGGCCAAACCAAATGCAAATTTCCTATAGTCCACATAATGTCCATCTCAGACAAGTCCACATCTTTTCTGTCTAAACATACGCCCGGGGAAAAATCGCCCCTTTTTCCTGCTCTATTCTTAAAGCATTTTTCAAGGCTAGTTTAATTTACAAAATTTACCCACGTTATTTAATTATAGTTAAGCCCAATTCACACTTCAGGTTTAAAATTTATGGTTTACGGTTTAAGGTTTATGGAAGAGATTAAAGGTTTAAGCCACGTTTCACAGTTCGATTTAAGGTTTATGATTTAAGGTTTAAGATTTATGGTTTAAGGTTTAACGATGGAACAAAGTCCCAAGTTTGGTTTAAGGTTTAAGAAAAAAACCGAAAGTGTTCACTTCAAATGTTAACTATACGACAAATTTAAAAGTTAGATTGCACAAAAATCAAATGTTGACAGTTTTATTTATCAATTTTAGAAAAATGTAGAATTATAAAATATTTTATGAATTAAATATAATAAGATTGTTAAAAAAACCTTGAGAATTAATATTTGGTTGAAATCATTTGTCGGAAATATTGACGATTGACGATTAACAGACATTGATAAATGTCTGTTCAAATCGGTGCAAAAAATAATATGGCTTAAACCTATTTTGCTTTAGACACCCGACCCCACTTGACCCCATCTAGATTTTAAAACTTCGTACCCCGGGTCAACCTCCCTAAAAAACTAGGGGGGTACAAATTTTGGATATAAATTTTCGATCATTTTGGGCTCAGGCTTATGAAACTATCTGGCCTCAAAAACCAAAATAAGGAGTGGCAGTTTACTACTAAATTATGTACGATTGAAAATAAACTTTTCGGTATAAAATAATAAGAACGGAAAAAAATTCTCCATTTCTAGGCACTTGAATTAAGATCTTAACCTTTAGAACTCTCTCAATCGAAACCAAGTGCTGATAAATTTTGAATTTTATTTTGATTTTGTTATTAATTTAAAAAAAACGTTAATATACCATTCTTTTTGACAACGATATCTTTTAATGTCTATATCTGTGCCAATAAATGTTTCTTAACCATTAAACGCTTAAATTTATCATTAAAAAATCCAATTCGGAAAGCATTATTGAGAAAAAATGCATTTGCAAAAGTATAAACCTTAAATCTGAAACGAAAAATGTGAATCGATAGCCTTAAACCTTAAACTTTAAATCGTAAATCCTAAACCTAAAACCTTAAATTCTAAATCTTAAACCTGAAGTGTGAATTGGGCTTTAGCGCAGTGCAGTGGCGCTTCAGACAAAGTTTACCTACGTTCTCTAAATATAGTTGGCGCGATGGCATGCGCCAATGATTGCAATTATAATTTTTAAAATAAAAATAATAATAATAATACGATGATGAACATAAATTATAAAATTTACCCACGTTCTGTAAGTATAGTTGGCGCGGTGCCGTAGGCTAAATTGCAGTGTGGAACCCCTGCACCACAGATAATTGGAATTATATTTTTGAAGTATAAATAATAATAAGAAGAAAAAGATGATAAACATGAATTACAAAATTTACCAGGTGCTCTAGTTATAGTTGTCGCAGTGCCATGGGGCTAAATAGTAGTGGGTGCTCCCGCGCCACCGATGATTGCAATTATTTTTTTGGAATAAAAAAGTTAAAATAAGAAGACGATGAACATAAATTACAAATTTAATCCAGATTATCTGAATATAGCTGGTGCGGTACCGCAGGATTAAATCGTCGCGTGAACGATGAAAGAGTATTGATTTTAAAATAACGAGCTTTAAATAGAAGAAGATAAACATAACGAAAAAAAAATTGCCAATATTCTCTAATTATAGTGTGCACGGTGCTGTGGGGCCAAACCGCCGGGTGGCGTTCCCGCGCTACGGATACTTTTATTATTTTTTAATTAAAACTTTGAATTAATTTTGTCATCAGTAATGCATAAATTAAAAAAAGTACTTTGTTCTTTTCGCCGTTTTTCGCGCGGTTGAAGTAGATGGCGCTGGGAACTGGTTCGTTTAATAATAATAATAATAATAATAATAATAATAATAATAATAATAATAATAATAATAATAATAATAATAATAATAATAATAATAATAATAATAATAATAATAATAATAATAATAATAATAATAATAATAATAATAATAATAATAATAATAATAATAATAATAATAATAATAATAATAATAATAATAATAATAATAATAATAATAATAATAATAATAATAATAATAATAATAATAATAATAATAATAATAATAATAATAATAATAATAATAATAAGAAGAAGAAGAAGAAGAAGAAGAAGAAGAAGAAGAAGAAGAAGAAGAAGGAAAAGAAGAAAAAGAAGAAGAAGAAGAAGAAGAAGAAGAAGAAGAAGAAGAAGAAGAAGAAGAAGAAGAAGAAGTAGAAAAATAAGACAAAGAAGAAGAAGAAAAAGAAGAAGAAGAAGAAGAAGAAGAAGAAGAAAAAGAAGAAGAAGAAGAAGAAGAAGAAGGTTCTGAATTTCAAAATTTACCCACATTCTCTTGTAATGGTTGGCGCGGCGTCGCGGGGCTAAATCCCCCGTGGCGCTCCCGCATCACCCATGATATATTGGAATCGCGCTTATTTTTATGTCGGCTTTGGCCCGTTTTGTGATAATCACTAATGACATTACATAATTATTGCAAAAAGAGGAAGCAGATTGTGTCGCTATTATTTTGATGAATTGAGAACACCTATATTATTAAAATTACGAACGTTTGTTTAAAATGGAAGCATATCTTAATATAATCAATCTCCAGTTTTAAATAGCAGAATTTGTCTTGTGTGACGTATACAAGTGTTTCGGTTTTATTGCTTAATTTAATATATTTAAGTATATTTTTTCTAACTTTATTTTTAGAAACTGAGATTTTATAACATAAAAACATAATCATAATTTAACTCAAAGTATGACAAAACAGGCCTCCCATTTTCATGTTTGCACGAGTTTTACTTTTGGCATTCCTGTTGACAATAAATCTAATGGGGATTGTGATTTTATAATCGCAGTCATAATCTCACTTGAATGTTTCTGTTTTTAGCGCACTGCTGTTATGGCAAAAATATAAAAATCAGTACAAGATTTCTGTTGAAATTACATTAAACTTTCAGCAAAATTTTAATAAAGCTATAGTTTGGCATTTTAAAGATATGACTTAAAGTCGGTCAGACCTTAATTTCGGTTATTGGCTGTTATTTTTGTTATTCGTAACATTATGAAATGCATGTTATAACATGAAATGTTAAGTAAGAAATTATTGATCGGAAATTTTTTTATAAAAAGGTAAATATAGAGATTATATTTTAATGTATTATTATAAAATTTTATGTAATAATTAAAAAATATATTTTTTTAAAAATTATACTAAAAAATAGAGGTTAGACTAAGCAGAAAAATAGTTAGACTAAGTGATTTCGCGCTTGTCAAAGATTGCTATGATTTCTTTCAATTGACATTTTACCAGAATAAAAAAATGCAAAAGTGTTGTGTGCTTAGATCAATGTATAAACAAATCATTATTATATGGTAAAAAATTTTATTCAGTAAGCAGCTGCCCAAACCAAATGCAAAATTCTTATTGTCCACATAATGTCCATCTCAGACTAAAGCTGAAGTCTTCCAGGCTAAAATTAAGGGCGTAACCGCTCTCCACCAGGAATAAACAAACAATAAACTTGCGAGCGAGAAAAATTAAAAAAAAGTTTTCAGCGGTTATGTACCCAATTATTATTAAGTTGCGTCATGTGTTTCTCTGCACGTGATATTTTCTTAAAGAACGAGTGGTTACTGTACCACTCATGTATTTTCACCCTGATAGAATTTATCTTTAGTCCACATCTTTTTTGTCTAAACATACGCCCGGGGAAAAATCACCCCTTTTTCCTGCTTTAATCTTAGAGCATTTTTCAAGGCTAGTAAATTATAAATAAGAAGCGTGTCGTTATTATTTTTTTAAAACTATGGTTGAATTATATCTGGCTAACACTGAAAATTAGAATGCAGACATGAGGGGACCAATTAAAATTATGCGGTAATAACGTTTTTTAAAAACAAATAAGAACGCAGAATTTTTTTTATTTCCACCTTTTGGCAAAATCTACAAAAATTAATCAACTTTAGCTCCTAAGAAATTTGGATATAGGTTCCAAATTAAGTAATTTGATAAATAATTATTAAAATACAGGTTTTAATCTTTATTATTAATCCGCTTTAATGAAAAATTTTGAATGTTTTTGTTGTTAAATAGTCGATTAAATACTGCAAATGTCGAGGTCAGCTAGATTTTATTTGCCTATAATAATAAAAAGAATAATTTTTAAAAAAAGATTTCTAAACAGCTTTTTTTTCTGAGCATTTGATTTTATGCCCTAATTTTAGGCATTGAGGGCCCTTATTGGGGTGCCCTTTATTAGGGCGGTATGCAATTTGTAAATTTCAGCAATATATGAAATCAAATATTATTTATTTTATTTTAAGTTTTTTGGTTAAACCTCTCAGTTTTTTATTAACATTGGAAAAACTAGATCTTTGGCATTTCGATTTATGTCATATAATTGATATTTTTGTTTGAAAAATTTTTTATATTCTTTTCACCTGGATTGAAACTTTTGGCGGCACTTTTTATGATTTTGTGCATTATAATATAAAAGGAAAAATACAATAAATAACAATTTATTTAAAACTTGTTTAATGCCGTTGTTTACTTTACATAACATGACTAAAGTGGTAAGAACGTGCGAGATTTTGTGAATTTATAAATCAATCCACTAATAAGATTGTTTTTTAGTTTTACAAAGGTGAAATTTAAAAAAAAAACTAGCCTTTAAAACCAAAACTATGTTAAATTTACACAATCGCAAGTTTTTACGCAATTAATCTATTCACAACTCTGTCGATTTTTTTTATTTACTTGATTGTATAAAGATAAAAGTTTTAGAACGTTTTATAAGGTTCAAAATTAGTAATGTTTAACTGAGCTCCAGAGCTAAAATACGATTTTTGAAGCTTCAAAAAAATGATAAACTGCTAAACTATCTTTGGATTTTACTTGATTGGCTTTATAAGATTCTGTATGTAGGAATAAAAGAGATTTAATTAAAATTTTGCCGTTATGACGTTGAAAAACGATTTTAAATCCCGCCTTTTCACAAAATATACTCAACTATAATTAACTTTATCTGTTGAAGAATTTATATATATATATTTGTATTAAATCATTTATTTTGATAATTAATTGTGCTTTTTACATGCCTCCATTTTAAATTTGACCTATCTCTGACTCTGACGTGCCCACTACCTGCCTCCGATGGAAATTTAGCGGTCTCCTACCTACCTCCTAACACGTATATTCTTAAAGGTGCGGTGAGGAGTCCAACTTTTTGCCTTCGATTTAGATAATTTTTTGTTAAAACCTTACCAGTGCCCCTAATAGCCCGCAAAACTGTTTCATCAAAATATCTCCAGTGGTTCAGGAGATATGACCCACGAAAGTGGCTTTTTTGACAATTCTTTACTTGAAATATTGCTTAATGGCTATAAAAATTTAAGTTACAAAAGAAAGGGATCACATTCTGCATTAATTTGATACCTTGATTGTTAAGAATGGTGCAGTATTTATCGAAATAATACGTTTCTCGTACAAAAAACCTTTGATTTTTTTGTTAAAAACACTAAACGACGGCAGTGATTTGATTAAGTTTGCCCAACATGTTTGCCCACACTTCTTATTTTTAGCGAAAAAAAATCGCGAGTTTTTTTGTACGGAAAACGCCATATCTCGACAAATAATTTACCAGTATTAACAATCAAGGTATCAAATTAAAGTAGAAAATAGCCGCTTGCTTTGAGTGCATATTTTGTAATTTAAATTTTAATAGATTGAGCAATCTTTCAAGTACAAAACTGTCGAAAAAAAGCCAATTTAGGGGGTCATATATTCTAAACCAGTGGGGATATTTTGATGAAAATATTTCTGCGGACTCCTCGGGACAGAAATGTTTTAACAAATAATTATTAAAATCTAATGAAGAAAGTTTGACTCCGCAGCGCACCTTTAAGTATAGGAAGCATCAAAACCTGCCTCTCGCCTGATTTCGAGGCAGTTTTGGCTGTGTTCTTCTTGCTTCCTACCTGCTTCAAAACCTACCGGACGCTGTTTGTAGAGCTAAAACATTTCTTACGGGGCTAACTAAAAAAACTTTACGTTTTACTGTATTTTAATTTGTAGTGATTTCGATTATACGTTTTTTCGATATATTATAATAAAAAGCTAATCGCTTGTTTTATTTAATTTCAAGTTATGCGTTAATAATGTATTTTAAACTTGGTATAAAATGCAAATAAGTCATTGAAACATAAAATTTTTTTCAAAACTTTTAATATCGTTTAACTTTTCATTGCGAAAAGTCGTCAGTTTAAGACTCAGCGTTCGATTTGGTGTTCGAGAAATTGTCAGCGGTTTTTTCGACTCTAAAATTGAGGTTTAGAAAATTGCTAAAATATTATTTTTCTTAAACGTATTTTTTTCTTAATTTAAAATTTAATTTTTAATTTTTTGCGCTAATAATTTGCACCGGACATTCGATCAAAGTGTTTTTCGAGAAAATTCTTTGAAAATTTTGCTATTGCATTTTCAGTTTGTGGTAATGCCGCCTGTTTTTTCACAGGAATGTTTACTACTTTTCAAAATGAGGTTCGGTAACTAGTTTTTGGGCAGCATTGTCGGATAGTACCATCGTAGCATTTTACGAGAGGTAGTAATTCCGCAATGCGATTGCACATTCAATCATTTATGTTATACGAAATGATCCATCAAAAATTCGTTGTTGTCGAATGTACTGCGATATTTGTTATTAATATTTAGCGTGTTATTCAGTTTTTTTAATTTTGATTTTTTAATTGTTTTATTAAATGGCGTTGTGTACAGTAAAATACGGGACAAATCACCTGTTTTTACGTTGGTATTCTGGGTGTGAAATAAACATGTTATTTTTCAACAGACACCTACATTTTTCAAAATGAAACTTAAGTTATTGTTATAGTAACTGTTTGAATCACTTTTCCATTCATTATTTTGTTCTTTAATTTTTTTTGAATATGAAATGTTTATTTACTCATCTTGTGGTAGTGTTTTTTGAGAAACTTTCAGTTGTTTATCTTTTTGGGGTTTCTTCTGTAAATATATAAACCAAAAATTATTTAACCAGTCCAAAAAATTGAAAAATTGTAAATTTTAACATTTTAAAGTACGAAAATCTATCAAATTTACGCAGTCCCACTTTTGCAATAAAACTGCTTTTTAATTCACACAATAGTTTTTTTTATTCCTTTTTGCGTTCATTAATTCAGCTGATTATTAAATTGCGTTTTGGATTTTTAAATTGTGTTTTAAATTTTATGTTGATTATTAAATTGCGTTGAATAATGAACACGTGCTTAATTATTTTGATCGCGAGCTTCTAGTTGATAACCAACTTTTTAAGTTTCATAAATGTTCGACAAAATTTAAAACCAATCTTGTAAGATTGGTTTTCAATAAATACGTGTTTAAAAGCTTTGATTGCGTTTTATTACAGCTGATAAACAGTTTTTGCGTTTTGCAAATTCTTAAATAACCATTTAGATCACACCTAATACAAATTTCGTATAAAAAAATAGACCGTAATGCGTGTTTTGGATTTTTATTGAACTGAAAAATTTTTTGAAACTACTTTATTATGGGCAAATAAAAGCTAGCTGACCGCGATATTTGCAGTATTGAATCGGCTATTTAACAAAAAACCTAAATGCAAATTTTTAAGGGCTAAAGTTGGTTAATTTTTGCATATTTTGTTGAAGGTGGAATTTAAAAAATTCTGCATTCTTACTATTGTTTTAAAGAAAAAAACGTCATTACCGCACAATTTTAATTGGTCCCTTTATGTCTGCATTCTATTTTTTCAGCGTCAGCCAGATATAATTCAACCATAAATTAAACTTTTTGTATTATTAACAAAATTTAGTGTCAAAAAACAAAAATAAAAACCATTGTCTTAACTCGTTCCCGTGACTGCCTTTTCCCCAGTTACAACCGTGAAACTTTCGTATTACCGCGGTAAAACCTTTGTCGAACCATTGTGGTACGTAAATTTAACGCGATTAACTCTAGGTATCACCTAAGTCGTACTAGGGTCATACCTAATACACTGTATTTGGACATATACACTTTGTGAAAAATTTGGTAAATTATGCTACCGTACAGCTTTAATCATTTCAGTTTGCTTGATCATTGTGTATTAATAATGCGCAAAGTATTAGGTACGATCTAGGTGATACGTAAATTTTATTGCGGTGAAGTTTGGGTACCACAATGGTCAGGCGAAAATACCAATACTATGAAATGAAGGTTTCATCGCGGTAATAGGACGGTTTCAAGGTTGTAACCGGAAGGAAGGAAATCACGGGAACGGGTTAAAACCAAGATTAAAATCAAAATTTTATTATTATTTAAAACTCGTTATTAAATCCTTTACTAATAATAAAACAAAATTATATTGATTATTGTATTCTGTACTCTCTAAAAAGTGGCCCTAAAAAATTCATTGAAAAAAAAGTCGTAAATCACATTTTGATTAAATTAACGAAATAAGTAGGTTAGAAAAGTGTTGCTATAATATTAGTTGATTGAACGAAAAAATTCGTAAAATTTAACTTGATTAGAAAAATCTCGTTAAAATTGATAATTGCTCTTTACATATTAAACATACAGTTTTGTCTCGTGCGGCGGTTTTTTATTTTATAATTAGGTTTACCACTAGTTTTGTTTGACTATTTATATAAATATATTCTAGGAAAATAAGAAGTCAAATTTTTTCAACCTTCATTTTTTTGTTTTATGTTTATTAATAACAAAAATAATTGTTTTAAAAAAAAAAAATAAGTTTCGGCCAATTTAATACGACTCTTTTTTAAAGTTTTAATACTTTACCATCGGGACGTTTCCTTTGATTTTGTTCTAAATATAACAAACTTGTGAGGATATTTTGTTGGAAATATTGGAAATTCTTCGCTATTGTTAAAACAAAATTATTTTGCAAAGAAAAAACTTCAAAGGCGCTGATGATTTCTATGGAATTAAGATGGCAGAAATTGCTTGTGTGTGCACTGACTTTAAATCCTTAGTTTTAAGTGTGTAAAATTTTCTGCTAGGGATTTTAAGTTTTTGCAACACTTTATTTATTTTTTTTAAAGTGTGAAATCAGCATTTTCGTTTACAAAACAAATTAAGGAAGGACAAACTAAGGTAAGAAATGTTTTGTCTTTTAGTTAAAACAATCTTATATTTGAAAAGTAACCATAAATCACTTTTTTTTTACCCTTAAAATGGTTAAATAAGAAAAAATATGGAAAAACGTTTGGCCGGAGAAGGACTTTTCTTCTCGCCATCGCATTGAAACTAAAATAAAAGTAAAATTTGGAAGTTAAAACTATTGTTTTGAATTTTTAATTTATTATGCTTGTTAAGTATTATAAATTCTTGATTCATGTAAACCTATTCTATGCATCCTTTAACCGGAGTTTTATCGGAAAAATTTTATTGTAAGACCTGAGTTTCACTGATTTTTTATTAAGCCTTTAATAAATAAAAAAATCGTAAAAGTTACTAATTAAGTGAGCGGATCCTTTCCCGTTAAAAAATTCGTAGAATCTTACTAATTTCTTCGTTATATTAACCAATCACTTTTAAGAAAGTATTATTTTTTATATAGTAGATATCGTGGACTTTTGTTTGAAAATCCGTGTATGTTTTTTTTCAAATTAACTTTAAAAATTGTAATTTGGACCCGGCTTCGAATAAGTAATGATGATCAACCAATGATTTAATTGTGGTTAACATATAAGGCAGTATGGTGAAATTTATTTATGTATATCAGAGAAAACCTACAAATATTTATCGGTTTTTCTATTATACCGCTTTTGATTCTCTTTCCAATGAATTTCCTTCCAACACAGTGGAGATAAGTCTAAAAATTCTGCCCTCTATATCATATTCCGGAGCTCAGGTAATTTAAAACAGACAAAACTGCGCCCTTAAATAATTAAATTAAAACCTATTAGGCTTTTGAATTAGTTTTCAATTATTTTAGAAGTTTTTTTTGGCTAAATATTTTTAACATTTTTAATATTTCTTAAAAAAAGTTTACAAAAAGTTTTAAAAATATACGGAATTACATCCTGGAAATAAAACTAGCATAAAAATAAATAGACTTTTCGAGAGTAAACCTACAATAGGTCGAATTCATATTTTGACTAGGGACTTTCCCTCCGCACCCCAAAAGGTGGTACCTGGCAGACCCTTGAGCGATTGCCCTTTGAGCTGACTCTTGGATCAGGGTAATGAACCTAACGAAACATTAGCAAAAGCCAAGAGCTGCATCCAACCTAAAAAGATCCAGTGGTGAACTATGGGGTGCACCCTTAGTTTTCTAAGCCCTCCCCCCCCCAACTGAAACGTTTGTAACAACTCTGTTTGCTAATGTTTTGCTGGGTTCATTATTCTGATCCAAGACTCAGCTCAAAAGGCCATTGCTTAAACTTAAAATGTCTAAAGATAAATCCTATCAGGGTGAAAATAGATGAGTGGTAAAGTAACCACTTGTTTTTTTTGAGAAAATATCACGTGCAAAGAAACACATGACGCAACTAAATAATAGTTGGTTACATAACCGCTGAAAACTTTTTTTTCATTTTTCTCGCTTGCGGGTTTATTGTTTATTTCTTCTTGGCGGAGAACGGTTACGCCCTTAATTTCAGCCTGGGGCCTATTTCATAAAGACGTTTGTAAATTTTCTTTCTACAAATCTCCGCCTATTTTTTGTAAATTTCATAATAGAGGATATATGACGCGGCAAATATCGATCGGTCAGCAAAGAGTAAATGACGTGGCTGCAACCAATCAGCGCGGAGAACTGCGCGGAGATAATTCCCCTGGATTAAAAGTCGAAAAATCTTTATTGTGTATTTTACAAAAAATAGGCGGAAATTTGTAAAATGAGAATTTACAAAGGTTTTTATGAAACAGGCCCCTGGAAGACTTTAGCTTTAGTTGTTTTTTTTAGCTAACCCTCAGCTATGGTACTAACACGGACAGTGGAAGAATTGATAAAACTCCTGGAATCCAATCCAGAAACGAGCAATAAAGATATTCGACTGCAATTGGCCGATATTCTGGTTATAGCCGCCTATTTTGTGATCGTCTTAGCCGTCAGTTAATTGTAATTTATGTTTCATTAGATTTTTAAAAGGTTCTTGGGTCAATATTTTGAGATTATAGCCGCTTTAACCGTCGTTTGATTGTAAGTTATTTTTTATGTTTCATTGATTTTTAAAAGGTTCTTGGTATGTTTGTATTTTTTGAGATTATAGCCGCCTATTTTGTGATCGTTTTAACCGTCGTTTGATTGTAAGTTTAAAAACCTGTTTTTTTATGTTTCATTGATTTTTAAAAGGTTCTTGGTATGTTTGTATTTTTTGAGATTATAGCCGCCTATTTGTGATCGTTTTAACCGTCGTTTGATTGTAAGTTTAAAAACCTGTTTTTTATGTTTCATTGATGTTTGAAAGCTTTTTAAATTGTTGGTTGTTTGCTTAATCAAATAAGATTTGCATGTGTGCTTTTTGTTTAGCCGTCGGTTTGATTGGAAGTTAAAAAATCCGTTTTTTAATGTTTCAGTGATTTTTTTAAAATTTTTTACTTGTAATCCATGATATTTTTTGAGTTATAACGGATTTGCAGGTATGCGTTTTTGTGTGCCTACATGTGTAACTGCATTGGGAAATCCCAAAAAACCTGAAAGAAAATTTTTGACTGCTCCCACCACCCAGAAAAAATAACAAATTAGGTTGAGGATATACTTAAATCGTTTGCAAGTCTACGTTTGCAATCCATGTAATTGATGTCAAAAATTAGGGATTTTTGCAATTTTCATTATATTAATTTGGTGACTTAGAAGAGGAAATTTTTGCGCAATGACGCACCAGTAAACTAAATAA
>JASAMX010031662.1:0-32919 GCA_030248175.1 Microlaimidae sp. YZB2_3
TTCAGATGGTAGAGCCATTCGCGTTCCGCTTTAGTGTAAGATGGTCGAATGTAGACATTTTTCCAATCGCTCAGGGATTTAAGGCGATGGGCACAGTTGAGAACAAGATTTCGGTCGCTAAAGCGCTGCAATTTTACTTTTAACAGTCGCGGACGTCGAGAACCTTGCGCCGGAATAGCAGATGGCATTCGGAAAACTTCGAGTATTTCTGGACGCTGACAGGATGCAGGAATTATTTTATCCAAAAGCTTGTAAACATTGGTTTTATCTTCATTCGATTCAGGCAGGCCGTCGAAAACAAGATCCTTTGAATTTTCTTTCTGTTCACAGATTTCTTCCCATTTATTAGTTACCAAGTTCGCTACGCGCTGCTCTAACTTAGAAACATTTGGGGTGGTTTTTTCCCCAGAAGTTATGCTTTTTTTGTTTTTACGCGCGACAAGGGTCCATGGTACTTCGGGGCGGCTTTGGCATTAAGATTTATCGTCTGAAGATTCATCGTTTGAAACCACTATTGCTTCCGGAGAAAGAACCTAAGTACGTTCAAGCAATATATCCTACTTTTGGGAAGTCGAAAAATTTTGATTAAAAGAGGTAAGACAGGTATTGCAAACAGCCCCAACCCCCCCCTCCGGAACTGATTTAAAGTTAAACCAGTACACGACAAATGTATGTTTTCAAGTTTGCAAACATCGCAGCAAACAGTTGTTTGTTCGGCTTGTAAATCGAGTAAACACAGCGTACACAGAACCATTTTACATAAATTCAGCACCAGAAGTAATGTAGGGGTTGTGGAAATAATAAAGTCTTTAGACGTATTGAGAGGATCAAGAATCTCTTTTCCACACTAATAATGAGTCATCCATAATACAAACCATTTTCAACGTAATAAATTGAAGGAATCGATAATACAGTTTATTTGAGTTTTTAAAGAATTTTTTAAAATTCTATTTGTGCCAGTATAAAAGCAATAAAAATAGACTTCTCTGGACTCATACAATGAAATTCGGGTGGATTTCGTATTTTATTTAATAAACAAAACAGTATTTTTTGTACAATTATGATTTTTTGACAGAGAGAAATATTTCTCGCCGCAACACGTGAATTATAGATACACATGTACTTACCTAACATATACTTTACGTACAAAACAAAAAAATATTAATATTTTCTAATACATTTTATAATATTTTCATATATATTTATTTTATTCCTATAAATTTTCATCTATTGTTTTTTATAACGTCCAAACGATTCTAATTATTGTGTTTTTCTTTTTGTATAATTGTAACAAGGATAGAAAACCAGCAACAGGTGAATACGAGATTTAACTTGGCTAAGATACAAATATTACAATGTGAACAGCCGCAGAAAGGCAAAACATCAGTACAAATAAAAAAATCGTTAGTTTCAGCCAAAACTGGTTTCAGTGTTTTGTAGCTATGTTTGTATTTCAACCAACGATTTTTACCAACAAATGTTAATTTCTCGAGATCCTGCTAAATAAAGCGAAGAGAGCTCCAGAACTCTTTTTTAAATAAACTAAACCGTTTTAAATGTCGTTTTATGAGCATTTCAAAATTTATTTTTTGTGTTTTAAACGCTTAAAAAGTATTATAAATTCGCGAAGCTTCAAAATAATGGCTAGACGGAGCAGCAGGCTAGTAATTATGTAATCGTCGTATTTTCTAGAAAAACAATGTTTTCCAACCACAGTACAAAAAATTACAAAAATGCAGTAGAGGAAACACTGCTGGAATTCAACCATAGGTTCCGACTAACCCAAGCTTAGACGCTATTTGAGGGATATTTACCCCAGGATAAAGACCAAACTCTGACTAAGGGGAGGGTCATATCACGGAGGTAAATCTCAAAAACCGCCTGGGGTAGAGCTATGATTTTTGGTAGATCAAAATAGAGAGGAAGGTAAGGGGAGTAGTTTAAAATCGCTGAAATTATGCTCTAAAAGTCTTTAAAATAGTAAATGTGAAAGCGAATGTGAAGTAAAAAATAAGTCTTGTGAACAAACATTTGTCACATTTATGTGTTAAATTTTCAAAAAAAGACACATCACTTTGTAATTGTTTAGAGTTGGTAGAGACAGGGGGGCGTGGGCGAGGTGTGGGTCGATTTTAGGGGGGGGTAAAAGGAAGGTAGTCAAAAATGGGCATTTTAGTTGTGGGGGCATACCCCCTAACCTAACCCCCTCGCTATCCTTTGGACACCTTTGAATTATTTACCCTTAGTTTTTGGACACCTTTGGATTACACCCTTACTCTAAATCTGCGTTTCATCTCTAGGATCAAAAAAATCGCCCTTCTTCTTGAGGATAATATATTCTTTCATTTTAAATTAAATTTGCACAGAAATAAGCCAATTATATTGTTTGAGAAGTAAAAACTACAACACTGTACTCATTTTGACAAAAATATTTAATTTATGATTTATTATGTTATTGTTGCTCATCCAGAAATTCAATGTTAAAGATACTCAAATGTTCCTGATATTTGCGCACGTACGAAAATTTTATATTAAGCCAATAAACACTATATAATTCCTGTTATGTATGTATAAAACACTGTTAATCGTGGTATATACGAACAGAGTATTAAAGATTAATGCTTTGTTCAAAATAATGTTTTTTTATGTAATGAGCCAATTAGTTTAAATAAACTAACTATATATATATATATATATATATATATATATATATATATATATATATATATATATATATAAACAAAATATATACAGTGTCCTTAGACAAAAAACTTAAACTAAAATATCTTAAAATTTGGGGGGTTCGATAGTATTAAAACAGAAATAGGGTTTTTTTGGCGATTCCCCCCAAATCTGGGTGGTTTTCATTTTTTGATATATTGTTATTTAGAAAAAGCGTGCCGGTTAATACCAAATAAATAAAACCCGGTCGGTCCGCATTCGTCCACAACCGTCCACCCCAAATAAGGCTGAATAACTCCTGGCTCGGCGTGGTCCAGCCCCACTCCCCATTCATCTCTCCCTTTCCTCTGGCCTGGCCCGCTAAACGCCGTTCCATACCCGCATCCGAGGCAACCTTCTGTCCTTTCTCCGGGGTATTCTCTGATTGGTCAGCTGAGAAGAGAAAGCTGAGTTTAATTTTGCGTTCGCTGGTTTTTTAGTTTACCATTTGATTCAGAATTGTATCGGACTGTTCACTGTTGTTATTAAAACTATAATCTTATATTTTTATATGTCGATTGTGTTTATCAGCAAATCAAACCTAGCTGACCTCGTTGATTTGCAAATTAAATCGACTATTTAACAACAAAATCAGTTAAATTTTTCAGTAAAAATGGTTAAATAATAAAGATTAAATACCATATTTTAACAATTAATTTTCAGATTACTCAATTTTGAAAAAAAAAATCAATTTTTAAAGGGTAGTTTTTGAATATTTTCTGAAAAGGTAAAAATTAAAAAGATTTATGCGCTCTAATTTGTTTTTGTTTTAGATCCGTCATTACTGCAAAATTTTAATTGGTCCGCTCATGTCTCCGTCTCTTATATAAATTTACGTGGTCAGCCAGATATATCTTAACCATAATTCTATTAAAAATGGTTTTTATTTAGTATTATAAGCTTTATTTTGCGCATACTATAATGTTTTTCATTTAAAAATGATTTTATGATAAAAATATTGATTATAAACTTACACTTAAATAGTGTGTTTTTCGTTTTATCTTTACTTTTACACACACTTTAGAATCTAAAAAATGTCATAAAACCAATCAAAAAAATGCTCCAGAGCTCCGGCAATTTTAAAGTGGAAGAAGCTTCAGAGCTCCGCCCTAGAAATGCGCAATTTAAAGCTTGTTTGCACTTGAATTATTATTTAATTATTTTATTTACATTTTTTTCTATTTTTACAAACCTGTGCACTGCCCCCCCCCGGGACTTAAACGGGGGAGGGGGCAATTCCGAAACGGGAGGGGGCACGGGGGGCAACTTTTTTGAAACGGGTAGGGGCAATAAAACGGGGGGCAATAAAAGGGAGGGGCAAGCAGGGGGAAGAAAAAAAAGGAGAAAAAAAAGAAAAAAGAAGGGAAAAGAGAAAAAAGGGACAAAAAAATCGAAAATAAGGTAAAAATAGGTCTGAAATGGCGTAAAATATATTGAAATAGGCTAAAAACAGCAAAAAAATTGCGATGATGGCGTCATTTTAGGTCAAAAATGGCGCCATAATTTTTGGGTACTTTTTCAATTTTGGGTGGAGGGAAGCAATAAAATGGGGGGAGGGGCAAATCCTTCAATAAAACGGGAGGGGGGTGCATTTCCAGACTGTGCACGGGTCTGTTTTCTCGTTTAATTTTATCTTACAGGAGCTCTGCAAAACCGCTCTACTATTCCTAATATTATTACAAATTTAATAACTTTCAAGAAATAAGCTTATAAATCACGAAAATCCTCATTTAAACTTGCAGAAAAAAATTGTTAAAGTTTTAGGTTTTAGAGATTTAAGTGACATAGTGTATAACTTGCACTGTTTTAACGTTCGAATCACTTTAATTCAAAGCCTACGAACGCAAAATTAATTTTAGTTTCTTTTCCTTGGCTGACCAATCAGGAAAGACCACTCTACGGGAGAAAAAAATTGCCTCGAATGCGGGTATGGAACGGCGTTTAGCGCCGGGCCCGGCGTCGCTCTACAATTCCGGCTGAAAGCGCAGTAGATAACTTTAAAGTGGGCGGAAATGCAGTTGATAGTGCTCACAATGGTCTGTATGACTCTGCAGTCTACCAAAAAAGTAACAGGAGTTGATAGTATTAAACGTATTTTCCAAACTTCAATGGGACTTATAAAAAATCACATAAGAATTTTAAGGACTCTGAAATGTCATATAGTATTCGTGATCATTCATAAATGTTTTGCTATACGGGAACAGTTGTGGGAGGAGCTAAAAATTACGTTCTTTGGAGATAAATTTTTCCTAACGCTATTTGGCTGAAAGTGATTGTATAACGTCATAACTCTGTAAAGATCCTTAACACTAAACAACTTCTATTTAAATGGGAAAGTTTTAACCATCAATTTTAAGGATTGGATGTTGAAGTTTACTTCCAATTACAAATTTTAGTACAATAAATATAACAGTAAATAACTGTAGATAAGCAAATAAATTTGGAGATTAGTTTACACAATAAATTTCTCTTAATTCTAATCCTTAATTTTCATGTAACCAAGATTGAGATCTAAAAATGCGTTCATAATGGTTAAATCAACTTAATTATTGGGTTTGAAAACCGCGCAAAAATATTAAAATAATGTATACTATTTATAATACTAATCGACCAATCAGCTGCGTGCGACCCATGCTTATGAAAAAACGACATTATATGCATTTTATTTCTTATGGAAGATTTACCGATTGATTAATCGCCAAACATTTACATATAATATAAACTGTATTAAACATTTATTAAAAGAAAACTAAGATATAGATCCGGAATTATAAAGTTTAATTGAAAGTTTTGGCATTTGGTATACTAAATTTAATCTTTTCTAATACGTTTCTGCATGTTTCAAACAGACAAAAATTTGTGCCTAGCCAACAGTCGTACGCAAAAAACCTCTAAATTTAGTACTGAGCAGGATATTTTGAGTTTCAGACGCGATTTTTAGAACTAAATAATCAGAACTTAATTTAAAAACACAAATAGCTCATATAACAATACGAATGCACCTGAATATCTAATTCTTTATCTGTTTAATGTATTTTTTGTAAAACCAGTCATTGTCTGAGTGTAAATAGATTAAATCTGTATTGCAATTCATGATCCTCGTGAAATTAACGCTGTAATTAATTATTGCAAAAAACATTGCTTTATAGTGAGGCAAAAAGTGTACACAATAAAATCTACCTTCATGAAGTAAGGTTTGTTTTGATTTAGTCGTTTACTTTATTTTAATGTATAAATCCGCAATTTTGTACTATATTCTGCAAAAAAACCAGGTAAAACTGCATCGATACATTGTGTTAAACAAATTAAAATCAGTTTGTCGTCCAGTCTGCTAGTGGTCCTTATCTGTTCATATCCGGAACGTCCGCTTTTTTATCCGGATTTTTTTGAAAAAATTGGTTGGTTGTAAAATCTTAAAATCGGCCCCGATTAGGCTAAATTAATGTTTAATATGAAAGTAGACGCCGATTTCTTTCCTTAGATGCAAAAAACCCTCTTTGAATCGTTAAAATTGGCTAATAATTGACAAAACCGCCAGCCTCTCGAGCGCCTCTCAGCCTCTCGAGCGCCTCTCGAAAAAGTAAATAACCCGATACAAAAACTTAATTAAAATGCTTTAAATTAATTTCTTTAACATAAATTGCATTCCGTATTCAGTTTTAAAGTGTTTTAAGAGTAAAAACTTGCCAAATAAATTAAAGCTCATCAAATAAAGCTCAATAATGCTCTCGAGAGGCGCTGGAGAGGCGCTCGAGAGGCTCGTTCGAGAGGCTAACTTTATGCACCCAAAAATTTCTTACGACAAACAATTTTTGGACCAAAATTATATAAAAGGGCAAAATATATATAATACAAAAAATATATAATACAAAAATTGCAGTATAGAATAAAGCCCATTAATAATACAAGAATATAATACAAGCAAATGTCTGACTGCACACCAAATTTCAGAACAAAATTTTGCGAATAATTCGCTTAGGCACAGATTTTCTTTTTTTGTCGTACGAAATTAAATCGTTGTGTGAAAAAAATATTGAATGAAAAAAGAGCAATTCTTACTGGAAGAAAACTAAAACTGCATTTGAAATGCTGTACGGTAATACTAGCAACAAATAGTGGATTTTTTCTAAAACAAGGGGAAAATGTGGGACTTTTCAAGAAAAATTTTGGTCAAAAGTCTAGTGTAAACTCTCTTTTGTTATATATTATTAATAAAACGTAAATTTCCTTCCAATTTGACTCATAAATTTTACCGTTAAATAGTAAAACGTTTTTAACAGTAAAATATAGGCGACAAATTAAGAGGGAGTGTAAGTTTTATTATTTAGTTCATGAATTATTATTCAATTATTCTATAGAGCGTTAAATTTCTGTATTACAGTTATGCTTCTCATACTTATTTTGTTTAAAAAATGTTTTTAGTAACAAAATTTTGGGTCTTATTGGTGTCCGTGTTTATTCCGCCTTCTTTTACAATATCATTATGCAAAATACTCTTCGAAACTTTTCTGTACATAACATGAGTTAAGTTTTCAAAATATGACGGATATAGCGCATATGCTTAGAGTAGTGCATTTAATTTCGGCACTTTTTTGTTTTTCCAATGTAACTTTTCACTGTATGGCCCGATTTTCATGTTTGATAGCTCATTTTGAAGCTTTTACGATACTGCGGTGCGTCACAATAGTTTCACTGTACGAAAATAAATTTTTTTACTTAATTAAATTAATTTTTTAAAAAATGGAAAATTGCCGAAATTAAATGTATGCATTTAATTTCGGCACTTTACAGACAATCGTTGTTTCTCAGTCAAAAAATCATCATTTTCAAAAATTTAAAAACCTATCATTATCTCCAGACAGTTTTCTTTAATTTAAGCTTCTATTTGGAATTTGGAGCCATCAAAATTTTTTGGGAACTTGGAGCCACTAGCAATGGGAACTTAGAGCCTTTAAAAAATTGGTTTGAGGTTAAATTTAGGCTTCGCTTAGGTTTAGGTTAACGTTTCAGCCATTTTTATTTTTGGTTCCAAGTTCCCCACTTACGGCTCCAAGTTCCCTATTTTTGGCTCCCAATTCCCAAGGCTCCATCGACTCTAAATCATGCAGGCTTTGTTCGAAAAGGCCCCTTTTGAAAAACAAAACTTTTAGAGCAAATCATTTTTAAATTAATTATCGTTTCCAAAAGAAGCAGAAATGGGCCTTTGCGCTTAAATAAGAAGCAAAAATTGCGCTCAAAGAATTTGTGGTCAGCTTTACGTCAATTTGTAACGAACCGTTGGGTTTTGAGCCATTTCCTCAGTTTTGTTAAATCTTTATAAAAAGTCATTGAGGTGACAACCACCTTTTACATACCTACTAACTAATAAATATAAACACAACATTATGTGGAGGTATCAGCCGCTAACACTGTTTTCTTCCGCGTTTTACATAACAAACCGTTTTATTCAACAAACCTCATGATAAAAGCTAAGGATAACGTTGCCCGCCAGGCACCACGGGGAGGAGTTTCACACCATACGGCGTAACAAGCCTTAAATTTAGGGTAAAGCTAGCGATATTGGGTTTAATTTCAGGGCATCATTGGCAGTAAATCTCGTACCAGGAACTGCCACCAAAATTTTCTTCATCGCCTCATTAAGATTGAGCCGGGCTGTGGTGCTTAAACCCATTTGACCGCCAAAAACGCTATATCAACAGTCAACATTGTTGCTGAGATAAAATTTTGGTTTATAGCCCAACCCTCCATGAAGGATTTCTAAAGAGATAATGTGAGTTTTATACACTCTGTTCCTAAATCTCACATCAAGTTCCTAAGCCTGGGTTTAGTAGGTGATCTTGCCGCGGGAGTTTGTTTTAGACCAAATAATTTATATTTTTTTTAGTTTGAGAGTAGCGCCACCAAAATGATTTAAAATTTATTATTTAGTTTTTATGTTTTTAAAAAAAAACAATGCGCTGCCCCCGCTTGTAGGCTAGACCGCAATGGTCACACGGTAAGGCCTAGGCTCACTCCCCACGGCAATGCTCTATGCATACATGTCATAGTGTGGCAATTACATCATCAGCATGGCAATAGAGTTTTTGATAACCAAATCAACCACGACACTACCTCAAAGGTGAATGATTTTTAAGGCATACTCTTAGGTAGTGATCGACCGGGGCGGAATTTTTGCTGATGCCGGGGCCGGGGCCGGGGCCGGGGTAGAGAAATTTGGATTTGCCGGGGCCGGGGCAGGCAAAAATTAAGCAGAATTTGTAAGTTGGTCATTATTTTCAAATAAAAATTAACATTTTTACTGTTAATTATTTGGTTTATGTAATGAATAGTCACATTTTAGAATTTAAGTACTTTGTGAGTAAAAAAACTTATTTTTTATTACACAAAAGTTTTTTTTTCTAAGCAGAACAAAATTTTTATTTTCATATTTCAATTTTTTTAACATAAATTATTATTTTATTTACATAATATATGTACATTTTCACATAATTATTAGCAGTATATTCTTGTTTATAGCAATATTTTACTTAATCGCAAACCATTTATGTTATTTTTAAAAAATGCTTTACAAATAGAGCAAATCATTTATGTTACTTAAAGAATGCTTTACAAATAGAGGAGGAGTTAAAATACTTACAAGGAGTATGTTTTGATCAGTAAAGCAAAACGTGGTAAAGAAACTAAAATCAAAACTGGGTACAAGTAACAAAAATATTTCACAATAACAAAAGAAAACTTTTTTTCAAATTAAATATAAACAGTTCATTATTAACTTTTTGTTTTAAAAATTCACGTTTGGTGTCTTTTGGCTGGATACAAAATATTGGGTTCAAAAAAACCGAACTGACTCCGCAGGTTTTTTTTTTAAATTTTATGAATACTATAATGTAGATTTACAATAAACTTATAAATTAAAAAATAAAGACAAGACATCAGCTTGAATTTTTTTAACGTAACAAAATTTAAAAACTATTTTTAATATTCACCTAAAAATAAACGCAAGAATATATAATCCAAGCAAATATGTCCAGTTGTACAATAAACCGTTCTAATCAACTCACACATGATCGAATTTAAATAATCGAATTTAATCATCATTTTCTGCTAATTTTTTGCACAAAGCGATTTAGTAAAAAAGTCTTAGAAAAAACGAGTTTTTGGTGTACGAAATATCGCTGTGCGAGAAAAGTTTTATTGAGTGCCCAGAAAATAGCTTGCGCGTGAAAAGTCACAAGTGCAACATTTCTTGTAAAATGTAGGTAAAAAATTCTCTGTCTAGCCGAAAATCCTCTTGTTTTATATATTTTTGATATTAGCAATGATATTAAAATAACTCCAATATATGAAAATACGTCTTGTGATTATAGAGGCAAATAAAACCTAGCTGACCTCGATGATTTGCAGTATTGAATCGACTATTTAACATTAAAATCATTTAAAACTTTCAGTAAAAACGGTTTTATATTTAAGATTAGATACCATATTTTAACAATTATTTATCAAATTACACAATTTGGAACAAAAATACAATTTTTTAAAGCGTGAAAGTTGACTAATTTATGTATATTTTTTAAAAAGCAGGAATTAAAAAAAATATGCGTTCCAATTCGTTTATTTAAAAAATTTTATAACCGCACAATTTTAATTGATCCGTTTACGTCTCTTGGACAAACTTACTAGAGGTCAGCCAGTATTCAACCATAGATATGTATCTACTGTCAAACTCTCATCTTGTAAATAGAATCTACAAACGGCTTTTAATACTCAAGAAATCTTTAAATTTTTAGAATAAGGATTCGTGATTAAAATAAGGAATCTTAATAAAATAAAGAGGCTTTAGAAAATCTTAATATAGCATAATAAACAATAAATATCCTAATATTAAAACAATTAAATTAGCTCTGTAGATAAAATCTTGTATAATATTTCACTGTCAAAAATGTTTAGGAGCGCTTTAAAATTTGCATTCTTAGGGGTCCTTACCCCGGTTTGCCCCGGCTCATTTGACAGCTAAATTGCCGGGGCCGGGGCCGGGGCCGGGGCCGGGGTAGAGAGAATTGCGTTTGCCGGGGCAAGCCGGGGCCGGGGCCGGGCCGGGGCTTTTACATTTTTACAAATGACGTTTTTACATAGGTTTATACGCTGTATTTGTCCTTTGGACAAAGTCCAAAGGACGTTTTGTCATAAGTATGAACGCACCCTAAGTGTTTTTGGCCGCTTTGATTTTTTTTTCTTTTTAACGTGCTTTTTTTGCTAGATTTTGAAGAAAAATCAAGCGAGCGCTTTTATTACAACCAAGCACATTCTATCAAAATTAATCCTCAAAAAGCAAGAATTTATGTTAAAAAAACAACAAAAAAAGTTTAAAAAAATAAACGAACTAAATTTAAATTCTTCAAAAAAATTAAACAATTTGCGCAAGATTGAAACGACAGATTGTAGTACACTATTAATTTTTTTAAATTCTGCAGTAGTTATAAGTAAGACGTTATAATTGTTGCAGCACTGAAATTTACAATTCGGTAAAAAACCATGGCCTTGAAACGAGTTGTTTGATTATTTTGCGTTCGTGTAATTAATAACATCTTGTGGTAAACTCTCTGTAGTCGTTTTAGACTACTATGTCATTCACTAAACTATATTTTTTTCATCCAACATCACAACATCACATCGAAAATCACAATCTTTTTAAATTTCATAATTACGATTTGGAGACGGAAGAGCCACGGGTACTAAAGAGCCGCAATTTTGGGACCTAAGAGTCACAAAAAAGTCTCTTTAGAGCCAATGGAGAAAAGCAAAGAGATTGGGAGAAAGATATTGCGGGACCTTAGAGCTGGGTACCAGAGCCCAAAAGGGAGACACATAGAGCCAAAGAACCAAAACGGCAAGAACTGTTTAAAAATAACGTTTACATGCGTAAATCCATATCGTTGGAGTGACCAAAGAGCCAAAAGTAAAAAACCGTTAATAAAATTATTTTTTTTTGGTAAAACAAAAGAGACCGTATGGATTTAGACGACCGATAAAAAGTTTGAGAACCCGCTTTATTTAAAATGCCCTTTATAAGTTAGAATTTTTGCCAAAAAACGGAAGTATAATAGAAGGTAAGACATTTTTAGGTGGAGGTGGTGGGGTACACCCAGATTTGAGACGTGATATATCAAAAAACTTGGCCACAAAATCCTTAGAATATCCGTGTTTGTTTATAAAAATGTCAGATAAAAAATTGAACTCATCTTTAAGCGAAATTAAATCAGTGCAATATCGAAGCGCGCGCAGTTTTAAAGTATTAAAAGTACTTGAAATATATTGTTGCGGGATAAAAGAGTATTTTGAATTACACTTTTAGAATTTATTTTCATGAAGGTAAATTTGCACTGGTGATGTTCCTTACATATATATCGTCGTTACTACGACAAAATGAGCCACAGTTCGTATAAAATACATGTGACTGTGACTTATTAAATTTAAATCAGGACTTTACTCTCTGAAATATTTTACTGGTTTTGACTACTCAAATTGCATGCTATACCAGTAAAAATATCGTACGCTCTCTAAACAAAAATAATAACTTTCCACACACAACTTGATTAATCAAGAGAATCAATCAAGAGAATTTTTTAAAAAAGGCCCCGGTAAATCACTCAATAGTTTTAAAAAACCATTAAGTTTCTCAATAGTTTTAAAAAACTATTAAGTTTTTCTTTTCTTTTACAAAGTACTTTATAGTTTTTTCTGACTATCTACTTCATACATTGTTTTGATTTTCAGGTTATATTTTGCAAATTGATTGCAGTGTAATTGCTTCAGGTTTACATTAGACTAGCTTACAAACAAGATATTGCTAAAATGAGACACAGAAGTATTAGGCATTAATATTATATTATGTTTTTTTTTAATTAACAAAATTACTTGGGGTTTCAGGAGCTTTAAGTGAAAGTGTAAAAAGACACAAAAAAGTAATAGAAAAATAACTGCGTGTAAAGCATTAATATACCGAAAAGCTAAGAGACAAAATAGTCTTACCTCTATCGATTCTCAGATTTCTTGGTGATTAAAAGTGTACACTTTTTTAAAATAAAGCGCTGCAAAAACTACAACTCCCCAGCAGAACATTATAATACTTCAAACTAGGGAGTTAAAGTTTGTGCACACACAAGCAATTTCTGTCCTTTCAGTGCCATGAATTCAAACCAAGTGAACAGTGCTTTTAAAGTTTTTACTTGGACGAAGATATAATTATAATTACATCCAAAAATTGGTCTTTTCCAGATTTCGAGCAAAATAATTAAAAAATATGTTTTATTTAGAAGAAAAAAGTGTCAAAAGTCGCATGATATACTCTAAAACGTTAGAAAAAGCAAAAATAATTTGACAAAAAATCTTTTTTATGATTTAAAACTACTATAAATAATAAATAACTACTTTAAAACTACTATTTAGTTTACTATAAACATAAACAAAACAAATTTCGAGATTAAAAACTTTAAAAATGACTTTGTGTTTGCAAAATATGTACGTTACGTATATGTCTCCCTGAAAAATCAAGGATACCACAATCCTTGAAAATCAGGGAAAACCATTAATTAATTTAGGAAATTTTTATAATTCATTTTGAATTTTGATATGGTTATATTTGGATTGATTATTTGTTTGTAAGTTGAAAAAACAACAAAGTGTTTTATTTATTGAGAACTTTTACTATGAATAACAACTTGAGACATTTGTAAAATTAGGTACTAACTTTATTGTTTTAATGACAAAACCCAATTATTTGTTGCTTTTTCACAAAATCTTTCGCACAAGCTAAAATTATAAAATTTTGTAACATTGAAATTGTATTAAGTGAGTTTAGAGAGCATCGTCACCCCGTACAAAGTTTTACTGGCATAACAGTAAGATAATACTGGTTTTGCCATTAGCCAGTAAAAAATTACTGGTTTCACCCGGTAACCAGTAACTCAAAGAGTGCAATTGAAAATAAGTAATTAAATACTGGAAAAACAGTCGTTCGAATATTCACTCCAATTACAATGTTTATTGCAAATTGAACCATTCAAAAAATCCTTGTTTTGCAGTAAAAATAAACTTACAAAATATCTTAGGTTATAATTTTCCTATAAAACAAACATAATCAATAAGTATTTTTGGTATTACGGGGTCTTTTTTTAATGAGAAATACAGACGTTTTAATAAAACGCCTAATAAAAATACATGAATATAAGTACATTTACAATAAAATACTACAGTTCATTGTCTATTAGTTGTTTTTTGTTAAAACTTATTAAATTATAAAAAAATGACTCCTTTACATATAAAACCTGTATATTTACACATTCAACAATAGGGATCGACCGGGGCGCTAAACGCCGTTCCATACCCACATCTGAGGCAATTTTTTCTCCTTTCTCCGAGCTTTTCTCTGATTGGTCAGCGAAGAAAAGAAAACTGAGTTCAATTTTACTTTGGCTGGTTTTTTGATTTTACTATTTCATTTAGTGATATGCACCTCGAATTAATTGAAAAACACAAGGGGTACTAAACAAACAAACAACTAAACGTAAACACAAAGGTACTGGACGAGGGTACGAAGCTAAGAAAAAATACGTTTGTCACAAATCCGTAAACTGAAGGAACTGAATGTGGTTTTGGCACGCTAAGACAATTAAGTCGTTTCAAAATATTCATTTTTAATTACAAAACATTTTTAGTTAAAAAAAACACAATTTTTTACTTAGTACCCTCTTCGTCCAGTGTTTTGTCCTGTTTAACTCCCTCGTGTTCCGTTTCTTACTGAATTCCTACTTAAAATTGGCATAAACATACTTACATAAATAATTGTAGCTGCTGATATTCTATTGTTAAATTTTATTACCTGCGATATTAAAAATTTAGTCATGAGTAATATATTTTTGTTATTTATGAACCGTTTATTAACTGATTTTGTAGATTGAGTTTCCAAGGGTCCCACGACAATACATTTGTCAGGTTGTGAACGGTATATGCAACGTTGTCGTCATTAGCGATCGACCGGGGCCCCGGCCCCGGCTTGCCCCGGCAAATTTCTTCTACCCCGGCCCCGGCTCCGGCCCCGGCAATTTAGCTGTCAAATCAACCGGGGCGAACCGGGGTAAGGACCCCTAAGAATACAAATTTCAAAGCACTTTTTTACAATTTTAAAAAGTGATAAATATATAAAATTTTCTTTAAAGAGCTAATGTAATCGCTTCAATATAGGAGGATATTTATTATTTATATTTTAAGATTTTATTAAAACTCTATTTTAATAAGATTCTTTATTTTAATCATGAGTCATTATTCTAAGAATTTGAATACTTTTTGAGCATTAAAAACCATTTTGTAGATTTTATTTACAAGATTAGGGTTTGACATTAGAAGTCCATTTATGAGACGTATACAATAAATATTAGAGTTATTATAATATCATTGTTTATATAAAAAATAAATAACCCTAAGAGAAGTTTCAACTATGTGTAAAGTAAATTTTTTAACTAAATTAAAAAAATGATGCACGTCCTACTTTTTGGCACAAGCTACTTTCTGTGCACACACCAAAAATTTTCTCGCACAGCGATATTTTGTACATCGAATTCGTTTTTCCGACATGTTTACAAAATCGCCGCGTACAAAAAAATAGCAGGAATCGGTAATATTTCCTATTAAATTCGCTCATGTGTGAGTTTTTCTATGAAAATAAATCGTACAACTAAACATTTGTTTGGATTATATTATATATTCTTATTTTTATTTTTATGTGTTATTGAAACTGTTTCAAAATTTAGTGATGTTAATACATTTTTTTCAATAAAAAAAATTCAAGTTGATTTCTTGTTTTTATTTTATCATTTTTAAATTTATTGCCGAAACTACACTGGTATTCATAAATTTCGGGTAGGGTCTATTCGGACTGGGTTCGCTTGTTTTGGTAGGAAAACCCTGCGGAATCAGTCCACTTTTTTAAGCAAGTTTAATATTTTTATAAAGCCCAAAAGACACCAAACTTAAATTTTTTAACAAGAAATTGGTACGAACTGTTTGTATTTAAGTTGGAAAAAGTTTTCGAACAAAATTTGCTTAAAAAATCAATTAATACATGTCGAAAATTAACGATATTATATATTGGGCACAGTTTAAAAGGTGTACCACCCAGTCCAGAGTTTTCTTGCCAAAAGCTACGGATCCAGTTTGTATAAACCCGGTTCAAAATTTTATGAATACCAGTAAAAGTGCTAGGTATAAATAGAAATTCTAGCAAAAATTATCTTTGAGCTTTTATTTTTAAAATAAGTTTAAGTTTTTTATAATTATATTTTTAATAAAAGTAAACACATATAACCCAAAAATGGTGAAAACCTTATTTTTAAACAAAAAAGTTTGTGAAAACTCGAATTTGACAAACACAACACAAACAATGCGTAAAAAAAACACTTTTAAAGTAGGTAAAAGATCTATAAACAATAAAGTCGATACATTTCTTCATTGATATAACTTAAAATGAACTTAAACCTATCGTTATGTGATTTTTTAATAAATCGTTAGCAGTTTTATGTTAATATTAGCAAAAATATATAATAAAGGAAAAATGAGACACTTAAAACAAACTGCTTGAAAAAAAGGTCCCATATAAATGGGATCCCATTTAAATGGAACCTTTTTTCAAGCAGTTTGTTTTACATAAGTGTCTCATTTTTCCTTTATTATATATTTTTGATATTAGCGATATTTATTTAGGAATATTTTTAAAATATATAACCTCAATAAAAGAGGAAAATCTAGAGCTTCGTCCCGTTGATTTGGCTAGTTTAACGTCTTTAACGTGTTTGCCACTTGTACAAACATTTCGGCGGTTTTAAATAAGTTAAAATTTGTTGTTTAACCTTTTAAAAATAAAAAAAATCATAGAAGTTAAAATTATTAAAAGTATTGCAATTGATTAATACAAAAACAGGGTGGGGTTTCAAACAGTGGCTGGTCGGTTCTCTGGGTTTCAAACTGTGCTCAGCTTGCAAGACCTTCAAAAAACAGCACTATTGCTATTATTATTACAAATCCAATAAATTTAAAACAATAAGCCCATAAATTACGAAAATGGTTGTTTAAATTTGTAAAAAAATTGTTAAAACTTTGCGTTTTCAATGATTTTAGTGACATAGTGTATAACTTTCACTGTTTTAACGTTTGAAACACTTTATTCCAAAACCTGCGAACACAAAATTACATCCATCTTCTTTTCCTCCGCTGACCAATCAGAGAAGACCACTCTCTGAGAGAAAGAATTTGCTCCGAATGTGGGTATGGAACGGCGTTTAGTTTAGCGATCGGGGCCCTGGCTTGCCCCGGCACTTTTTTCCACCCCAGCCCCGGTAAATGCAATTTTCTCTACCTCGGCCCTGGGCCCGGTAAACGAAATTTTATCTACCCCGGCCCCGGCATTTTAGCTGTCAAATGAGCCGGGGCAAACCGGGATAAGGTCCCCTAAGAATGTAAATTTTAAAGCGCTTTTTAACATTTTTGACAGTGATACATATACCTATTTTTATATAGAGAGCTGATTTAATCGGTTTAATATCAAGATATTTATTATACTTATATATTAATAATTTTTACCTAAATAATAATTACAACAATAATTTTTACCTAAATTTAACAAGCAATGTTGAACACGTAACTTGTCACGCGCAAGCAAATTTTTGTGCATTCAATAAAGATTTTCTCGTACAGCGATATTTGGTACACCAAAACCCGTTTTTTTACACTGTTATAAAATCGCTGCGTAGCAGAAATTAGCAGAAAATGGTAATGGTTGCTAAAAAATTAGCTAATTTGTGAGTTTTTCTGTGAAAGTTTTATGATGCAATTGCGGACTTACAGCTTGGAATATATATTCTTGCTTGTATTTTTAGGTTACATTGAAAGTGTTTAAACTTAAGCTGATGTTAAATCATTTTTTAAATAAGTAAAAAAAATCAAGTTAATGTCTTGTTTTTGTTTTAGTATTTTTGAGTTTATTGCTAAAAATACACTGAAATTTATTAAGTTTTATTATTATTTGACATCCTATTATTCGGACTGGGTACCCTTGTTTTAGCTGGAAAACCCTGCGGAGTTAGTGTATTTTTTGAGCCAATCGAATATTTTTATACTGCCCAAAAGACACCAAATGTAATTTTTTTTAGAACAAAAAACTGTTTGCATTTAATTTGAAAAAATGTTTTCCAATAAAATTTGTTAAAGTAACTAAAAAGAAATTCCAGTAAAGCTGTTTTTGAGCTTTTATTTTAAAAACAGTTTGCTAATTTAATTGAAATTGTTATTATATTGTATTTTTCATAAAAGTAAGAATATACGTATGAACCAAAAATGGTAAACACCTTATTTTTTATCCAAATTTTGATGAAAATTCGTACTTGTGCGAATTTAATATTAAAACCCCGCCATTTTTACTATTTTTTGGGCGCACCAATTTTTAACACTGTGCTGCAACGCATATTTTGATTTATCTTCCACTTTTGAAATGCGATACACAAAAAAAACAAGCATTGATAGCAAGAAAAATCTCTGCGCAAAAAACCATTGGTATATGCACAGAAAATCTCGTATTAGAAAGGTTGCGTTTTTTGTTGCACAATTTTTACAAGAAATTTTTTTGGGCTATAAGTTCCAGATAAATCTCGAGAAATTACAAAAAGTTGTACAAAAACAATTTCATTGAAAAAGCTCTCATGATATTGATTTTTTAATTTTTAGTTGATCAAAAAGTTCCCAGAATTTTTGTCTTTTACATCTCGCCTTCTGAAAGCTTGTCTTTTAAGTGCCGTTTTATAAACGTGCTTTTACAAAGTTTTTATTATTTAGCGACTTGAACAGAGAAATGTAAACCATTTTTTCTTTAAGCCTAAGCAAAGCCTGAAAATCAAGTTAAATTTTTTTTTGATAAACTTTGATTAAATGCTTTTTTCTTGAAGACAGAAACACTAAGCTTAAGCAAAACACAAAAATCATGCAAAATTTTATTGTGGTAAATTTGCATTTAATGATGTGTTCTTTGAATTAAAGAGTAAACAAACACCATAGTTTTTCGCAAGCCTAAGCGAACCATAAAAATTACGTAAAACCTTATCGTTTGAGAGGAAATTTGCCTTTTTGAAAATGCATTTACAAAATCCTATCCAAAAGACGAGTTTTCCAAAAACGCGATATTTAAAAGTAAACTTTCCGAACACAAGATGTTAAAAGTATTGTTGTAAAAAGCACTTTACTTTTACTTAAACTAATAAAAATAACTGATTTTTGATTTAAACGCGAGCCTGTTTTTGCTGAGATGACGTATTATGATCAAAATTGTTTCTAATCATGTCGTCTTTTTTGCACACGTACCAATCTTCCGGTTTTCGCGGCCTGCGATTAACAATATATTGATCCGTGCGCTATTTCTCATTTAGTATATTTCTGTAATCATAAAGGTGTTTTTTCTGGTTCCCGGAAATTTCGTGTTCTACATCTCGTCTTTCAACATCTAGTCTTCTACATCTCGTTTTCAAAAAATTCGTCTTTTAAACATCTCGTCTTTGGAAAACTCGTCTTTTGGATGCGGAAAACTTTCGTCTTTTGGATGCTATTTTGTAAACGCAATTTTCAAAAGACAAGTTTCTCCTATTTTTTTGACTAAAACAATGCATTGAAAACTTTAAAAAAAAAGAAAGACAAGAAAAAAAAAAAAAAAAACAAAAAGAAGCAGAAACCACCACAAAAATACAAGAAAACAATCCCCAAAAACAAAAAAAAAAAAAAAAAAAAAAAAAAAAAAAAAACAAAAACAAACAACCAATTTTTTACCTAAGCCTAAGCAAAAGCCAAAAATCAAGCAAAATTTTTATCATGATAAACTTTTATTAAATGATTTATTCAAAAAACTGAGAACCTAAGCCTAAGCAAAACCTAAAAATCAAGCAAAACTTTATCATGGTAAATTTGTATTTAATGATGCTTTTTAAACTGAAGAGTAAAAACCTTATTTTTTTCCTAAGCCTAAGAAAAACCCAAAAAATCAAAGATTATTTTATCATTGGGGTCGAAACTCGCATTTTTGAAACCACGTTTACAAAGTCGCATCCAAAAGACGAGTTTTCCGAAGACGAGATGTAGAAGACGAGATGTTGAAAGACGAGATGTAGAAGACGAAATTTCCGGACACCGTTTTATCTGGGTACGTTCCGATCCGCTGTAGGAAGCCCGAATATGTAATCCTTTATGAATATGTACTTTTTTTTGTTCTTTAAATGACGTGCTTGAGAAAGGACTAAATCACGTTCCACCGACTGTTCAAACCGAAGTTTTAGGAAGCGGGGACGATTTGAACTTTCTCATCCTAAGCGAAAGACTTTCTGGATTAGAGGAAACGCTTGATCGTTGAGGAACAAAGATCCTAGAAGCCGATCCGCCGATGCTTAGTCGTTATCACACTCACACAACCCGGAGACAACAGCGAATTTGCTGTTATCATCCTGTAGCTTCTTTTCGTACAGCTGCAAGGTGACGTTGGATGAAATCCGGTGAACTAGGGACTGGGGCTTAGACGGCTGGTTCTTCTTATTCCCACCACTTTTGACTATGGAATCGGTTCGTCTTCACCACCATATCCTTAGGATGTTCTTCGGGTTCCCGGAAATTTCGTCTTTTACAATACGTCTTTCAACATCTTGTCTTCTACAACTCATCTTCGAAAAACTCGTCTTTTAAACATTTCGTCTTCGAAAAACTCATCTTTTGGATGCGAGTTTGTAAACGCACTTTTTAAAAGACAAGTTTCTCCTATTTTTTGGGTAAAACAATATATTGAAAACCTTTCTTTACCTAAACCTAAGCAACAGCTAAAAATCAAGCAAAACTTTATCATGGTAAATTTGTATTTAATGATGCTTTTTGAACTGAAGACTAAAAACCTTATTTTTTTCCCAAGCCTAAGCAAAACCCAAAAATCAAAGAAAATTTTATCATTGGGATGGAAACTCGCATTTTTGAAAAGACGTTTACAAAATCGCAGCCAAAAACGAGTTTTCCAAAGACGATATGTTTAAAAGACGAGTTTTCCCAAGACAAGATGTAGAAGACGAGATGTTGAAAGACGAGATGTAGAAGACGAAATTTCCGGACACCCCAAAAATTGTTGCAGTGGTCCTTGAAACAGTGAATGCTGTAGCACGGACCACTGGTGACATGGAACAAACATGTTTTATTGAGTATAATACACATACCGTTAGATTCAAGCCAAAAAATGCCACAAAAATGTGTAAAGTTTTTAAACAAATAAAGAAACAATTGAAAAAAACAAGAATGAATTTTTTTGAAATTATTTTGTTTAAAGTTTTGAAGAATGTTATCCCATTTTTTTTTTAAAAATAGGCTTAGTATACTAAGTATACTTAGTACTTATTTTTATTTTAAATTGCTAAAGCAGTGGTTTTTGTAACAGTGGATACTGCAGCATCCACTCTTTTAAGCACTTCCAGTATCAAATGGATGCTGCAGCATATTAAATTCAATTTATTATTAACCACTTGTAATAAATAAACGAATTGTACAAGATTTATTGGGTTGAATGGATGCTACAGCATCCGTTTGGTTGAATAGGTGCTACAGCATCCATTTAGTTGAATGGATGCTACAGCATCCCTTCGGTTGAATGGATGCTACAGCATACGTTCGGTTAAATGGATGCTACAGCATCCATTCGGGTCCAAAATTATTTTAATAAATGTTAAAAATCCTTATGTTTAAATATTTATTTCAGTAATTAAATTTGTTTACTTAAAAAAAATAGTACTGTTTGATACAATAATTAGTTTAGTTATACATTTTTTTAATATTTGATACTCGTTTTATCAAAAAGTCGCTGTTACTACTGGAACTAGAACCGCTGCTTATGTATAAAATTTTTTTCTTCATGTTTTTTTTAAATTGATTTGTTCTTATTCTATTCTTATGTTGTATTTGTCAGATATAATTTTTGATTGTAAACTATTATTTTCATTGCAACTACTGGGAAAATATTTATTTAGTAACAATTCTCGTAATATATAGTTTCGGAAATAACAAATAAAATTTTGTTTGTAAAGTGTCTCACTGCCAAATGCGGCGCATTTTGCCGCTAAAGCAGTAAAAACCCCGCAATCAACAGCATTTTCTTGTTGCAGTACAAAGCATTGATACATTTGCCAGCTATCAACGTTTGAAAAGGTACTGTTTGTAACGTGGGAAAGGTACTGTTTCTAATGCAACGTGAATATTGGTATTTTTTTTCATTTCTGGAAAGGTTAACTGTTTTGAATTGGAGCCTATTTCATAAAAATTGCTTGTATTTAATTTACAGCTGTAAATTAATAAACGCATATTTTTCTTTTGTATTTTTGATTCAAATGTATATTAATGAAATCGCGTTTAGAATTTAAAAAGTTACATGGCTGTAAATTCCGTAAATTTCACAGTTACGTACGTATTTTTAATTAATAAAATAAAAAGAAATTAAATGCGTTTATTAATTTACATTACAAAAATCTTTATGAAATAGGCCCCAGGCTGAAATTAAGGGCGTAACCTTTCTCCGCCAGGAAGAAATAAACAATGAACCCGCGAGCGAGAAAAATTCTTCAGCGGTTATATAGACAATTATCAGACCTGTGCACTGCCTCCCGGGGTTATAATAGGGGGCAATTCAAAACGGGGGGTAACTTTTTTGAAACGAGGGGGGCGGGGCAAGCAGGGGGAAAAAGAGAAAAAAGAAAAAAAAAAGGAAAAAAGGGACAAAAAAGCAAAAATAAGGTAAAAATAGATCTAAAATAGCTTAAATTGCATTGAAATAGGCTAAAATTGCAAAAATTTCGCAATAATGTCGTCCTAATAGGTAAAAAATTGCGTCAAAATTTTTGGGTACTTTTTCATTTTTCCGCTGGGGGGGGCAATAAAACGGGGGGGGGGGCAAATCCTCCAATAAAGTAGGGGGGGGGGGCATTTTCAAACCGTGCACAGGTCTGCAATTATTATTTAGTTGCGTTATGTGTTTCTCTGCACGTGATATTTTCTCAAAGAACACACATATCACCCCGGATTTTTATTTTTAGGCAAAGTTATTATATAAATTCGCTTTCAGCTTTTAGTATAGGGGGAAATAATCATATTACTGTCTGCAATAAACATAAAAGCGGATTTTACGTTTCTTTTATAAAAAATTATATTAAATTTTTAAAAATTATATGAAATTTTTGTATATAAAATGACTTCTAACTGCCTCCAAACGAGGTCAAAAGGAGTGTTTTAAGCAATAAAAAGCTTAAAAATGCATTAAAAAGACTTTTTGACATAAAATTAGCATTTTTACCTTTTTTCCCTAAAAATCGAAAAACGATATTTGGTAAAATACACTCCAGAAAGAATGGGTAAAATGCGTTTCTCGGATTTTAACCCCTTCTAAATGGGGGTTTAACCCCCCAAACCGGACCAACTTGTCCATGTGTGCTTTCAATGACAATTTTTTCAAATTTAAGTTGGCAAAAAAATCTTGTTGTCCGTCCATATTAACTGACGCGTGAAAGCTTTGTTAAAAATATTCATTAAAGTTTGTATAATAATATTACAACCATACATGGGCAAGTTGGTCCGGAGTGGGGGGGGGAGGGGGGGTTAAACCCCAAATTAGGGGTGGGTTAAAATCCAAGAAACACAAAATACCCACAGACCTGTGCTCGCCCCCCCGGGTTTTATTGGGGGCAATTCCAAAACAGAGGAGGCACGGGGGGCAACTTTTTTGAAACGGTCAAGCAGGGTAGAAAGAAAAAAAAAGAGAAAAAAGAAGGGAAAAAGGAAAAAAGAATCAAAAAAAGCAAAAACAAGGTAAAAATAGGTCTAAAATGGCTTATAATACATTGAAATAGGCTAAAAACTGCAAAAAATTCACGATGATGGCGTCATCATAGGTCAAAAATAGCGTTATAATTTTAGGGTACTTTTTCATTTTTTGGCGGGGAGGCAATAAAACGGGGGGGAGCAAATCCTCCAATAAAACGGGGAGGGGCATTTCCAGACCATGCACAGGTCTGAGTTTATATTGACAATTTTTGATTTCAAATCGATTATCCCGTTCAGTAGTTAAGGCATACATGTTTAATAAAATTTATAAAAAAATTTTAAAATTTAATATTTAACACGATGTCAGAAAACCAAAAAAATGGCGCAAATGAAATTTTCCCTGCGCTGTTGAAGTACTTTATGTGTATCCAAGGCGGGACTAAATAAATACATACAATAAGTCAGTCTAGCAGATTTTTTGGTGAAAGGGTTGTGGCAGCAGGGGGTCAAGAGAGAGCGTCAAGGGTCGGGCAGAATGCCGCTGATTTATTAGCTTCTCGCATAGACTAATTAGACGATTTTTTTCAGGTCTAATAAATACAACAAAATAAAAGCTATTAAAAAAAGAAACAAACGCTAAAAAAAATATAAGTAGAACTCAGTTAATCCAAAAGCTGTGGCTGGGATTCCTTCACCAATTGACTGACGAACATACGAACAGACAGCAGCAAGCGAACTTCTATCAAGATTAAGAGTAATTGCGCAAGCAGAAAAGAGCGCTTCAGGTATTAAGAGAAAATCGAAAAGGTATAAGATTATAAAGTGTCCTCAACGTAGATTAAAGATTTTTATGTTTTTTTTTCAATTTAATGAAACTCAATTTTTCATAATTCGCTAAAAAGATTCAATTTAATACTTAAATCTCTTAATTCGACTTCCGAATACCACACTAAAACTAAAATAAAAGAAGAACACAGTATCATCGCAACATTATTTCCGGGGAAGCTTTTTTTTTCTGGAGTAGTTTTTTTCTGGAGTCGTTTTTTTTCTGGAGTGCGTTTTACCCATATCGTTTTTCGATTTTGAAGGAAAAATAGGTAAAAACGCTAATTTTAGGTCAAAAGCCCTTTTTATAGCATTTTTGAGCTTTTTATTGCTTAAAGCACTCATTTTGACTTCAAAACTAAGTTTAGAGGCAGTTAGAAGTCATGCCCATGTATGGTTACAACCTAATGTTTTTCGACTTATTTTACTATTGTGTAAAATGTTTTCAAAACACTTGTCAAATAAGTTCCCAAAACAGTTTATTATATTGAAAAAACAAAACTTAACAAGAAATCTTTTAACTAATAGGAAAATAGAGACTACACGTAAAAACAATGAAGCAGGTTTTTATTCGCGAAACTCTAGACGTTGCTTCAACATCAAACTGTTGCAGACAAAACTATGATGTCAGTAAAAAAAATTGACATAAGCTTAAGATTTTACTGAATGTTAATCGTTATTGCGAAAGTTATTGAAATTATTGTCGCCGCAATACAATACTTTTGTCACAACAATTTAAAGAAAGTAGCAGTAAGTAACATCAGAGAGTGTCTAAAAGTTTTGTGTGCCCATTAAACTTTAAGCCTTAGAAACCTAAAATGAAAAAAATTATTTAAGTTGCCCGAAGTACAAAGCAATAAATAATCGAAGTATAGATATTAAGAAACACAGTAAACACTGTGGCCGGAATTTACAAAGCGGGGTTAGCCCCGGGTATGTTTAATTACGGTACACCCAGGGTAGAGTTTATTAAAACTTCATCAAACGATAAAAAAAAATATAAAAAACATAATTTAGAGCAAAATATTTGTATAAAAACGGGATAAACTTAAATCTCTATAATAATTTCATACTTGTTTAAAGATAATTGCAAACTTTTTTGAAAAGTTGCAGAAAAAACTATGCAAATATATGTTTAACAAGGATTTTTCGAACAAAAAGAACTAAAATGACAACACGATTGCGCGGCAATACCAATTTTAATTCTACCGTTTTTCACACAAGTTCACAATTATCTTATTGAGATATAAAAGTTTATCATTTTTTATACAAATAATTGTTTTAAATTATGCTTTTTAAAAAGTTTTTTTATACAAATAATTGCTGTAAATTATGCTTTTTAATTTTTTTTATTATTTAATGAAATTTTTATATACTTTCCCCGGAATATACCTTAACCTACCGTAATTAGTTTGGAGCCTGGGGCTAAACCTGGTTTGTGAATCTCGGCGTGTATCTAATCCGCGAAACGCGAAAAAAAATTGCGCTTTGAAAGGGTTTTGTTTCCATTAAAATGTGATTCGCAACTGCGACAGTATGTCTGATAACGCTTTACCTATAGAACAACATTCTATGCGCCGCTCCAAAATATACACCACGACTAGCGAAACAAAAAAAAAACACTGGTGGGCGAGTGTGAGTAAGTGATTAGCGCATACCCTTTCAGAAATTATTAATGAATATTTTTTATGTTCGCGATAATTTTTACGAAATTATTATACAAAATCAGAGATTTAAAACTAATATTGGCACTGAAATAGATGAACAGAGGAGTTCGGAGTACAGGAAGGCAGGGGTTCGGGTTATTATAGTTACACGTACACCCAAAAAATGTCGAAAATTTGGAACGAACAACCCCGAAATATTCCTCCCCTTAGATTTGGGGAGGAAGGGAAAAACTAAAAACACTAAAAATTGAGTTTTTGGAGGATACCCTTTAAAAAATTTTATGCAGTTGTAGAAGTAAAATGCGGCGGAAATTTTTTCCGGGTATAAAAAAAATAAAAATAAGAACTCCGCCTAGCTATAGTTCCAGATTATACTCCTAATTATACGTTGGCCGGTGCGGGGTGGAGGAGGAGTTATACAACCCAAAAATCTTGAAACTTTATTTAAAGTTGTGGGGTCAAGTATACTCCCTTAAATAACGGCAGACTTCTTATCTAAGCTTCCAAAGTCTCAACTAATGTTACATTTGTGTTCATAGGTGGGCAGGGAGGGGGAGGGGGTGGGGGTTATACCCCCCAAAATCCCGATTATAACCGACACCCCCCCCTAAAATTTGGGGGTACCCCGGACACTCCCCTCATAAAATTTAAAGGGTCCCAGTACTAAAAACGCTAAAAATGGGGTATTTGAGGTATACCCCTAAAAAATTTTCGGGACACTTCCCAAATTTCGAGGGGCTTCCCACCTATGTGTGTGTTTATCGTCCTATTAAATATTATAATTTTAATTTTTATGTAATTCTAAAGTTTGTTTTAATTAAATACGATCATACTATTCCCCTAGCTTTTCTCCTTTTGCTTCTCTTTTCATTCCAAAATCGACACATCCATTGCAACTGCAACGGAATCTTCATAATTCAAAAAATAAAATTAAAAATTAATCTATCGATTAAATTTCACAATTCACCCTTCTTTCAAATAAAAAAAAACCCATCCACATAGGTCAAAATTCCATAAATAAATCCACATTTGTCTGTTCTCAGTTAACAAAAACTTGATTCGTCCACTGACTGTTGTTCGCCTACTTTCTCGCGCCTCAATTGATGCCGAATTTCTCCCGTTGCGCCTCTTGAATCTCGTAGAAACTCCCGGTTTGCAGCGTTTTGTGGTAGCGGCCCAGTCTATTGCGTCTTTCGCGTCGTCGCTGTGCGGCGGTCAGGGATTTTTTATCCGCTTCTTCGTCTAATTCTTCTTGGTCCTCATTTCCCACTCCTTCTTTTTCCTCTTCAACTCTTTCGCCATCGTCACCTAAAGCAACGTTAAAATCAGAAATCAAGGATTTTACGTCTCCAAGAACTTTTTTCTTCCAAAAGATAAAGCTCAAAAATGCAATAAAAAGTACTTTTTGACCTAAAATTGGCGTTTTTTCCCTATTTTTTCTTCAACCCCTTCTATTTGGGGTTTAACCCTCCCACTTCGGACCAACTTGCCCATGTATGGTTGGGGGGTTATAAACCCTCAAAAATCCCGATTATAGCCGACACCCCCTTAAATTTGGGGGTACCCGGGACACCCCCATTAAAATTTGGGTGTACTATTACTAAAACGTTAAAAATGGGATATTTGACGTATAACCCCAAAATTTTTTTTGGGACACCCCCAAATTTCGGGGGTCGGGTATACCCCCAAAATGTGGGAAGCTACCAACCTATGATCAGATGGGGTCCAATGTCCGAAGCAAAATACTTTTAAACCATTAAAGGTTTAATAATTGTTGCTTATAAGATAATACTACATGTATTGAATATAAAGCAATATTCTGGTATTAAAAAGATGTCAACACATAAATTTGTGTTAAAAATTCCCGTTTCTGAAAAAAAATTTTAGTATATATAAAAAAAGTACTTAAAATTTTCTCAAGGGGGTAGGGGGGTCAAATTTTAAATTCTAGTGGAGTGGGTGGTTAGGGGTAAACAATTCAAAAATTTGAGGAGGCCCCCCTCTTTTTTCAGATTTTTTCAAGGGGCCACCAAAATTTCGAGACTAGGGGGTGCACCCTACCTATGCTCTCGCCAACCAAAAAGTACACAAATGACACCTAAATTTAAAACACCTGCACTGCTTACTTTCTCCCTGACGATCGTAATAGGGTTCTTTCTCGTAATAAGTTTCCCTCCCCGCTCCGATTGGCTGTTGCTGTTGTTCTCGGGCGCTTATTGGCTGTTGTTCCCGCGCGCTAATTGGCTGCTGCTGATCTCTAGAGCTGCTGATTGGCTGATGCTCCGGAACTGGAGAACCCGTGGAGTACGGAGAAGTTTCTGACACAGTAGTGCTGCATGCCTAAATTCATTTTTTCTATTTCATTTTATTCTTTCTATTTTAATTTTGATAATGTTTTATTGCTTTACTTTTTTCTTTTATTCTGTTCAAAAGTCCGTTCAAAAATTATTAAGACTAAAGTTAAAATTCTTCAGGTTGAAGTTAAGAGCGTAATCGCTCGCCGTCAGTAAGAAATGAAGAATGAACGCTCGAGAATAAAAATAATAAAAAAGTTGTCAGCAATTATGTAACCAATTATTATTATGTTGCGTCACGTGTTTCTCTCCACGTGTATTTTTTTGGCAGAACGAGTTGGTTACTTTACCACCTAACTATTTTCACCCTAATAGAATTCATCTTAGAAAAAAATTGCAAGCAAGCATATCCCTCTAACAGTAGGTTGATTTTTACAAACGTTATATTATTATAGTAGTGTATACTATAGAGTTTAATGTTTGCTATCTATCAATTTAATTATCGCTTGACCAAATGTACCGTTACTGAGATATCCTAACCTGAAAATTTCTTCCAGTCTTAATCGTTTTTGAACAGACTTTTGAACAGAATAAAAGAAAAAAATAAAGCAATAAAACATTATCAAAATTAAAATAGTAGAATAAAATGAAATAGAAAAAATGAATTTAGGCATGCAGCACTACTGTGTCAGAAACTTCTCCGTACTCCACGGGTTCTCCAGTTCCGGAGCATCAGCCAATCAGCAGCTCTAGAGATCAGCAGCAGCCAATTAGCGCGCGGGAACAACAGCCAATAAGCGCCCGAGAACAACAGCAACAGCCAGTCGGAGCGGGGAGGGAAACTTATTACGAGAAAGAACCCTATTACGATCGTCAGGGAGAAAGTAAGCAGTGCGGGTGTTTTAAATTTAGGTGTCATTTGTGTACTTTTCGGTTGGCGAGAGCATAGATGAACAAGAAGGGTAGGGTGCACCCCCGAGCTCTCTCTAAATTTTGGTGGCCCCTCTAAAAAATCTGAAAAAAGAGGGGGGCCTCCTCAAATTTTTGAATTTTTTACCCCTAACCACCCACTCCTCGAGAATTTAAAATTTGACCCCCCTGAACCCCTTGAGAAAATTTTAAGTACTTTTTTTATATATACTAAAAATTTTTTTCAGAAATGGGAAAATTTTTAACACAAATTTATGTGTTGACATCTTTTTAATACCAGAATATTGCTTTATATTCAATACATGTAGTATTATCTTATAAGCAACAATTATTAAACCTTTAATGGTTTAAAAGTATTTTGCTTCGGACATTTAGAACCCCATCCTGATCATAGGTTGGCAGCCCACATTTTGGGGGTATACCCAACCCCTAAAATTTGGGGGTGTCCCAAAAAAAATTTTGGGGGTATACTTGAAATAACCCATTTTTAGCGTTTTTAGTAATAGTACACCCAAATTTAAGGGGGTGTCGGCTATAATCGGGGTTTTTGAGGGTTATAACCCCCCAACCATACATGGGCAAGTTGGTCCGAAAGTGGAGGGTTAAACCCCAAATAGAAGGGTTGAAGAAAAAATAGGGAAAAAACGCCAATTTTAGGTCAAAAAGTACTTTTTATTGCATTTTTGAGCTTTATCTTTTGGAAGAAAAAAGTTCTTGGAGACGTAAAATCCATTGACTTCTGATTTTAACGTTGCTTTAGGTGACGATGGCGAAAGAGTTGAAGAGGAAAAAGAAGGAGTGGGAAATGAGGACCAAGAAGAATTAGACGAAGAAACGGATAAAAAATCCCTGACCGCCGCACAGCGACGACGCGAAAGACGCAATAGACTGGGCCGCTACCACAAAACGCTGCAAACCGGGAATTTCTCACGAGATTCAAGAGGTGCAACGGGAGAAATTCTTGCATCAATTGAGGCGCGAGAAAGTAGGCGAACAACAGTCAGCGGACGAATCAAGTTTTTGTTAACTGAGAACAGACAAATGTGGATTTATTTATGGAATTTTGACCTATATGGATGGGTTTTTTTTTATTTGAAAGAAGGTGAATTGTGAAATTTAATCGATAGATTAATTTTTAATTTTATTTTTTGAATTATGAAGATTCCGTTGCAGTTGCAATGGATGTGTCGATTTTGGAATGAAAAGAGAAGCAAAAGGAGAAAAGCTAGGGGAATAGTATGATCGTAATTTTAATTAAAACAAGCTCTAGAATTACATGAAAATTAAAATTAGAATATTCAAGAGGACGCAAAACACACACATAGGGTGGGGAGCCCCTCGAAATTTGGGAAGTGTCCCGAAAATTTTTTAAGGGATACCCCAAATACCCCATTTTTAGCGTTTTTAGTACTGTAGTTACCCTTTAAATTTTATGTGAGGGAGTGTCCGGGGTACCCCCTAAAATTTTAGGGGGGGGGGGGGGTGTCGGTTACAATCGGGGATTTTGGGGGGTATAACCCCCACCCCCTCCCCCTCCCTGCCCACCTATGAACACAAATGTAACATTAGTTAAGACTTTGGAAGCTTAGATAAGAAGTCTGCCGTTATTTAAGGGAGTATACTTGACCCCACAACTTTAAATAAAGTTTCAAGATTTTTGGGTTGTATAACTCCTCCTCCACCCCGCACCGGCCAACGTATAATTAGGAGTATAATCTGGAACTATAGCTAGGCGGAGTTCTTAATTTTATTTTTTTTATACCCGGAAAAAATTTCCGACGCATTTTACTTCTACAACTCCATAAAATTTTTTAAAGGGTATCCTCCAAAAACTCAATTTTTAGTGTTTTTAGTTTTTCCCTTCCTCCCCAAATCTAAGGGGAGGAATATTTCGGGGTTGTTCGTTCCAAATTTTCGACATTTTTTGGGTGTACGTGTAACTATAATAACCCGAACCCCTGCCTTCCTGTACTCCGAACTCTTCTGTTCATCTATTTCAGTGCCAATATTAGTTTAAAATCTCTGATTTTGTATAATAATTTCGTAAAAATTATCGCGAACATAAAAAATATTCATTAATAATTTCTGAAAGGGTATGCGCTAATCACTTACTCACACTCGCCCACCAGTGTTTTTTTTGTTTCGCTAGTCGTGGTTTATATTTTGGAGCGGCGCATAGAATGTTGTTCTATAGGTAAAGCGTTATCAGACATACTGTCGCAGTTGCGAATCACATTTTAATGGAAACAAAACCCTTTCAAAGCGCAATTTTTTTTCGCGTTTCGCGGATTAGATACACGCCGAGATTCACAAACCAGGTTTAGCCCCAGGCTCCAAGCTAATTACGGTAGGTTAAGGTATATTCCGGGGAAAGTATATAAAAATTTCATTAAACAATAAAAAAATTAAAAAGCATAATTTAGAGCAATTATTTGTATAAAAAAACTTTTTAAAAAGCATAATTTAAAACAATTATTTGTATAAAAAATGATAAACTTTTATATCTCAATAAGATAATTGTGAACTTGTGTGAAAAACGGTAGAATTAAAATTGGTATTGCCGCGCAATCGTGTTGTCATTTTAGTTCTTTTTGTTCGAAAAATCCTTGTTAAACATATATTTGCATAGTTTTTTCTGCAACTTTTCAAACAAGTTTGCAATTATCTTTAAACAAGTATGAAATTATTATAGAGATTTAAGTTTATCCCGTTTTTATACAAATATTTTGCTCTAAATTATGTTTTTTATATTTGTTTAATGTTTAATGAAATTTTAATAAACTCTACCCTGGGTGTACCGTAATTAAACATACCCGGGCTAACCCCGCTTTGTAAATTCCGGCCACAGTGTTTACTGTGTTTCTTTATCTATACTTCGATTATTTATTGCTTTGTACTTCGGGCAACTTAAATAATTTTTTTCATTTTAGGTTTCTAAGGCTTAAAGTTTAATGGGCACACAAAACTTTTAGACACTCTCTGATGTTACTTACTGCTACTTTCTTTAAATTGTTGTGACAAAAGTATTGTATTGCGGCGACAATAATTTCAATAACTTTCGCAATAACAATTAACATTCAGTAAAATCTTAAGCTTATGTCAATTTTTTTTACTGACATCATAGTTTTGTCTGCAACAGTTTGATGTTGAAGCAACGTCTAGAGTTTCGCGAATAAAAACCTGCTTCATTGTTTTTACGTGTAGTCTCTATTTTCCTATTAGTTAAAAGATTTCTTGTTAAGTTTTGTTTTTTCAATAAAATAAACTGTTTTGGGAACTTATTTGACAAGTGTTTTGAAAACATTTTACACAATAGTGAAATAAGTCGAAAAACATTAGGTTGTAACCATACATGGGCATGACTTCTAACTGCCTCTAAACTTAAGTTTTGAAGTCAAAATGAGTGTTTTAAGCAATAAAAAGCTCAAAAATGCTATAAAAAGGGCTTTTGACCTAAAATTAGCGTTTTTACCTATTTTTCCTTTAAAATCGAAAAACTATATGGGTAAAATGCACTCCAGAAAAAAACGACTCCAGTCCAAAAAAAAGCTTCCCCGGAAATAATTTTGCGATGATACTGTTATTGTATGTATTTATTTAGTCCCGCCTTGGATACA
>JASAMX010031665.1:0-61046 GCA_030248175.1 Microlaimidae sp. YZB2_3
TCTATAGTTCACATAATGTCCATCTCACACCAGTTTACATCTTTTCTGTCCAATAAACATACACCCGGGGAAAAATCGCGCCTTTTTTTGCTCTATTTTTAAAGAATTTTTTAAGGCTAGTTATTATTATTATTATTATTATTATTCCAACGCTCAATTCTCAAAATCGATATTCCTTCTTCATTACTGATTGATTAAAAATAAACATGGGCTGATTGGAAATAAAAAAAGAATTACCCTACTTTTCTACAAACCACTTTTTTCATTTAGGTCCTTGTTATCGATTTATTGCTCAAAATAAAAATCGGAAAAAATAGTAAAATACTAATTCCTGTCCGCATAATAACAGCCTTTCGGCAACAATAAAGATTGTAGAGAACACACAATCGACATCCCCTCATAGAAACTGCACCATAACAACAAAAGCAGTTCTCGGATTCTAATTTGTGGTGAAAACGCATTAGTTTCCAGCGCCATCTACTTTAACCGCGCGGGAAACGTTGAAAACAACAAAGTACTTTTTAATTCTTGCATTACTGATAAAAAAATTACTTTAAAGTTTTATTAAAAAAAAAAAAATTACAAACATCTATCCTAAGCCTAAGCAAGGTACGATTCCCACACGCGTCCCAAAATTTGATTTGACCGATCCTAAAGTAAAATACACATATAAAACATCTTTGTACACTAAATCGGACACGCAGACTTCGTTTTAGTAGTAACTTACTTTTTAATTTAGGGCTTATCAGAAAAAAGGTATGAACCAATTTATACCCAAAAATGATCTTTTTCGGCATGCAATTTATGATGTTAATAAAAAAAATTGTAAACAAACAAATTTAATTAAAAAATCTGTTTTAACAATGGTAGAAGTCTAAAGAACTCAAAAATTTTCAAAAAACTTAAAAATTCAAAAGTTACATGGACCACCAAAAACATAGACAATAAAAGTTTTTCACCGATTTATTGTTCCTAAGCCTAAGTAAAACCTAAAAATCAAGCTAAATTCTATTTTGACATATTTTTATTTGATTGTGTTTTTGACGAATTTTCATTTTTTTTTGTGAATTGAAATTTAGCCCATTTTTAACTGGTTGTCATACAAAAATGGTAGACACCAGAAAATTTTTTAACTATATTTAGAGCCGCCAGACTATGGGAATCCGAAAAATATATTTTTAAATTACCTATTTAAAAGCTAAATAATAAATTTTTCCTTATCAACATAAATTGTACATACAAAACATAGACAATTTTTGGGCTTAAATGGGCTCATAACTTTTTAAGGAAGACTTTAATCTTTAAAATAACCTTAAAAATGATGTCTACGTGTCTGATTTGGGGTATACAAATATTCTATGTGCATATTTTACGTTTCAATTGGTTAAATTGATAATTGGTCACGTATGGGACTTGTACCTTTTACAATACAGCTTTCAACATCTTGTCTTCTTCAACAAATCTTTGGAAAACTCGTCTTTTAAACATTGTATCTTTGGAAAACTCGTCTTTTGGATGCAATTTTGTAAAGGCACTTTTCAAAAGGCAAGTTTCTCCTATTTTTTCACTAAAACAATGTATAGAAAATCTTTTTTTACCTAAGCCTAAGCAAAAGCCAAAAATCTCATAAAATTTTTATCATTATAAACTTTTATTAAATAATTTATTTAAAAAACTAAGAACCTAAGCCTAAGCAAAACCTGAAAATCAAGCAAAACTTTATGATGGTAAATTTGTATTTAATGATACTTTTTTTGAACTGAAAAAATTTTATCATTGGGGTGGAAACTCGCATTTTTGAAAGTACATTTACAAAATTGCATCCAAAAGACAAGTTTTCCAAAGATGAGATGTTTAAAAGACGAGTTTTCCAAAGACAAGATGTAGAAGACGAGATGTGGAAAGACAAGATGTAGAAGACAAAATTTCCAGACACCCTTCAGTTTGGGTGGGACGTTTGTGTGGGGGTCGTATTCTGACGCAATATTTGTATTCCTGATAAATCCGTTTGGTTTAACTATGTTTAAAAAAACTTATTTTTCACCACAATTAAAAATTAGGGCGCTGGAAATCAAAAACTGCTGCGCATAACAACAACCAACCAAACAATTTGACAATCATCATTCAACGGAGGTGTCCAGAAGTTTCCTCTTCTACATTACGTCTTTCAAAATCTTGTATTTACATTTTGTCTTCGGAAATCTCTTCTTTTAATTAAACATCTTGTCTTTGGAAAACTTTTTTTGGGTGCAATTTTATAAACGTACGTTTTAATAAGGTCTCTCCAGACAGTTTTCACTTAACAGTGTTGAATAAAAAACCAGTTGTAATTCAAAACAAAAATTGTTTTTTTTAGTTATATAAAATAATATTTTATTAATTGTTCTAATTATAGTGCATGAAAATATTTTGAAATATCCCAACGACAAAAATTCAAATGAGTGGCAAAAACTAGGAAACAAATGCTGTTTAAATGTTTACAAATATTTTTTTTGTTTTAAATCTATATGATTTATTGAAAAAAATATGTAATTAATCTGAAATACTAAATAAAAATATGTTTACAGTGGGGGTCGATCCCTTGACCTTAAAAAGAACTGTGGCTGGGAAACTGGAAGTACAACAGACGCTATTTTTGACTCAGTTGCGTGCCCAGGGGGGGGGCGGATGGGTGCGGCCGGCCCCCCCAAAATGGTCGGACAGGGGGACATATAAGGTTAGTGGTTGGGGGGGGGGGGGGGGGGGGGCGGGCCCCCCCCCCCGAAATGGTCGCCAAATAGTAAAATTTGGGGGTTTTCAGAGGCTATTTTTAGGCTATTTTTATTTATTTTTCAGAGGCTATTTTCAGGATAAAACTACTATAAACACTATTGACAATTTATCTCAGTTTTTCAATTTTAAATCGATTTTGCCGCTTAATAGTTAATGCATACATGTTAAATAAAACTACTATAAACACTATTAACCTTTTATTAACGTCTTAAACACATGTTTTAAATGGATAGGAATAAAAAACCTTAAATTTTGTATTAATTATCATCTGGAATTAAAATTTCTAGTGTATTTTAGCGCCTTAAATTAAAAATTTTCTCCCCCGGGGGCATTCTGCCCCCCGGACCCTCCTTACAAGGGGCTCCACCCCTTGACCCCGTTGGGGGGCTCTCGCCTCCCAGACGCCCCTCAGGGTTAGTATGTACCCCCCCAGACCGCCCCCCTGAAATGAAATCCTGGGCACGCCACTGCTCTGACTGCGCCACACGGCCTTCTATTCAACTTTTCTAAAATAGGTTTATAAACCCCAAACCTTTTTAAATCTAAAATATGCCCACACAACACGAACAGATCAACAGTACAAAAGCTATTATGACTGTTTAAAAATCATAAATTTGAATGAAAATATACCATTTGGAGGTTTACATTTCACCAAATTAAATTAAATCTACATTTCCCTGCAATTTAAAAAAAATTAACCACCATTTTTTTAAACAAATCATATATTAAACCATAAATACAAAAATATTTCATTTAATTTTTATGTACGTGGAAAAATAGCAACAGTTCCCCCTTATTGCAAGTATTTTTTTCCTAATAAATACTGAGTAGTGCTAGTGCATATTTTTTAGGTTTTTAAAATAATTTCATTGTAATTTTTAATATCAATTATTTTAACTACTGTCTTTAATATAATCACTGTGCACTTTATAATCGTGGTATTTCTGCCTTTTTAACATCCATATTAATTTTTCATGGAAAGATTTCTGTAGGGTAGTGCATTTTGCACTTTTCCAAATTGGGCATTTTTGATTTTGGACTATATCTTTGATAATCCTGGACGGAATACGACGTTTGATAGCTCAAATGAGAGCTAATTATATGTAGATGACTGTCGTGAGCTTTTTATTTGTTGTGTTGTGATGTTTTCATGTGAAATTGTGTGATTTAAAACAAAAAATAAAATTGTTACTCGTTTTTAGAACATGGGCATTTCATGATTACGCAATAAATTGGTTTAAAAATTAAACTGTCCTGGGAAAATTTAGTCTATTTTTTGAATTTTCAATCCCCGTGGTTCAAGTTGCGTCTGTGGTGAGCAATAGTTATAAAATAAAATAGTGTAATTTCGGCCACATATTGCTGTGGGTAAAAACGGGTTGAATTAAGTGGTCGGGTGTTAAATTGTAGTTGTAAATAGTTAAAAGACAATGTTGGAATGTGTAGGGGTCATAGCACTGCACTTAAACTCGATTAAGAGGGTCCTTTTAAAAAGTGCCGAAATTAAATGCACTTTTTTCCCAATTTTTGCTCATTTTGATACCATTTGGCATTTTAGCTGTAACTTTTTGCCAGTTACACTTTGAACAACAAGTAGAAACTTACATTAAAGAAAACTGTCTGGAGATAATGATAGGTTTTTAAATTTTTGAAAATGATGATTTTTTGACTGAGAAACTATCGATTGTTTGTAAAGTGCCGAAATTAAATGCATACATTTAATTTCGGCAATTTTCCATTTTTTTAAAAACTGATTTAATTAAGTAAAAAAACAACTTTCGTACAGTGAAAATTTTATGACGCAACGCAGTATCGTAGAAGCTTTAAAATGAACTATCAAACATGAAAATCAGGCCATACAGTGAAAAGTTACATTGGAAAAACAAAAAAGTGCCGAAATTAAATGCACTACCCTATTTCGCGAGATCTTATATGCCAAAAATCGCGATTTTCCATACAATAAAAATTGCTTGTTTTTAATCCAGGGTTTCAGGTTTCAATAATAAATCATTTCATAAAAGTTTATCATGATAAAATTTACAACCCCAGACCTGTGCACGGTCTGAAAATGCCCCCCCCGTTTTATTGGAGGATTTGCCCCCCGTTTTATTGCCCCCCGCCAAAAAATGAAAAAGTACCCTAAAATATGACGCCATTTTTGCCCTATGATGACGCCATCATCGCGAATTTTTTGCAGTTTTTAGCCTATTTCAATGTATTTTAGACTGTATTTTGGAATTGCCCCCCCCCCCCGTTTTTTAACCCCGGGGGGGGGGGGGGCAGTGCACATGTCTGCAACCCTATTCATAAAACCGGCTAGCTTTTGCCATCGTGTCATGTACATCTTAATAACAATAAACTGAGTGGTTTTTGATTTTTTTCTAAAAACATAAACATAATGACTTGTACTTGTGCTGCTTAAAACTAAATATATAAAGTAAATTCTGTTATAAATTTCAATATTTTTCAAAATACGTTACTTTTATAGAAATTTTTAGTTTCATTGATCTTAAACTTGCGTTTAACAAAAGAAAAAACTTGCACGTCCATTGTTTGAAGTTGTACATGTCCGACAAGGGCTTGCCGGTTTTATGAATACGGCTGTTAGCTTGATGTTAGGTTTTGCCTAGGTCTAGCGAAAAAGCTTTACATTCTAAAAATATACTTAATTTGAGAGGCACATGATTTAGAACTCTTAGTGCACTTATATGACTCTTCTCTTTACTTGTTTTTTGTTTTTAAGTGTATTTCAAGGTTTAAGTCGCCAAATACAAAAAAAACCGGCTTTTGAAAACTACATTTATAAAATCTCGCCCGAAATTTCCAGGAACCTTCAACAGATGCAGAGGTGTTTTTGGGGGGGACAGGGGGTCCACCCCCCTGGAGCCAAAATTTTGGATCCACCCCCATAGAAAAAATCCAGGGCCCCCCTCCCCCCAAAGCTCGAGAGCGGTCCGGCCTGACCCCCCTAGCGAGGCTGACCCCCCTCCCCCCTCCCGACCAATTTAAAAGTATATTTTTTTATTTACTGTCAAAAACACGGTTTTTTAGTTAAAAAGAGTGTTTAAATACACTTTTTAGGCCTAAATAGGTGACTTTAGTAGTACACAAAATTCAATATTAGACCTAAAAACACTTAAATTATTAAGTTTAAAAAGTTAAGTTTTTTTACATCTTTTCTCTCTACAAAGTCTCTACGCACCCAAAACACGAGTTTTTCAGAACTGTGCACTGCCCTCCCTGGGGTTTTATTGGGGAGGGGAAAAAGAAACAAAAAGGAGAAAAAAAGAAACAAGGGAAAAAAGGGCAAAAAAACCGAAATTAAGGTTAAAAAAGGTCGAAAATGGTTTAAAATGCATTGAAATAGGCTAAAAACGGCAAAAATTTTGCGATGATGGCGTCATAATAGGTTAAAAATGCCGCCATAATTTTAGAGTGCTTTTTTATTTTTGTACGGGGCGGGGGTAGGCAAAATAACGGGGACAATAAAGGAGGGGGTGAGCATTTCCAAACCGTGCACAGGTCTGGTTTTTCAAAGACAACATGTTTAAAAGACAAAATTTGCAAAGATGAGATGTTGAAAGACAAAATATAAATGACAAAAATTTCAGTAACCTCCAACGGATGTATGGAACTTTTGCTGTGTACATATTGTCTCTGCGCTCTTTCCAACTTTCCATCTACCCCTTTCCTTCCAATTTTTGCTATTTTTTTCCAATGTTTAGGGTTTTTTATTTTTATAATATAAATCTAGCATTATTTAGGCTTAATTAAATTCTCCAATGCAATTAAAAACAATATGAAAAATGAAATGTTTGAATGTCCCCCAGATAACTTTTCTGTCTCTTTGTCCAGTTTTCGAACGGCAACTGTTGTCACCAACGCGAACGCTGCAGATAGACTATTAGCACTCGCCGAAAAATATGAAATCCGGAGTTCACATTCATTTGGAATGAAAGAATCCAATGGTGACAATAACGCCTTAAGCTGCAATTGCCCTGTTTGCCTTAAACACACGTCAAAAATTTTCTGTGATAGCTGTGTCAGCGAGTCTATTTTCAATCGATATAAATGTAATTTTTTTTAATATGTTTTATTTTGTGCATTAATTAGATTTTAACCTAGTGAAAATAAAACTAACAACGTCAACTCTCACAACTGTACAATCTCAAAATTTTTGTACAAACTCACTACTCAAGGGTGTAATCTCTCACAAACAAGTGGTGTAATCTCACAACTAAATTAATACGTTTGTAATGATTAAGATTTGGTTAAGTTTTTCTTTTTAGGTTTCACTTAGGTTTTGGAAAAAACAAACAGTTTTTGGTGCGGGGGGCTTCAAATTTGGTTATTTTACGGTTTATAGCAAACTATAATATAAAACTTTTTTACAATAATATAACTTTTAATTTTAATTTGCGAAAACATTTGTTAAAACTGTTGTGACACGAATAAGAATGTTTATATTCCGCGGTTGTCAGATTACACGTTGTAAGATTATACGTTGTGAAAAGTCACCCTGCCTTATGGTTACTTGTAAGGTTGGTGGTCAGATTTAACAAGGGACGTAGCCAGAGTTATTTTTGGGGAGGGGGCGGATTGTAGTACAAAAAAAATTTCGGGGAGGGGCGGAGCCCCCCCTCCCCGAAATTTTGGGGGGGGGGAGCCCTCTCTTAATTTTTGAAAACGTAAAAAAAGCAGGGATAAACGTATATAAAGCTGTATAATACACTATTTTTGGCCTAATAATCTATTATCTAATGTTTTTAGCGATAAAAACATGTTTTCTTAGTTAAAAATTACATTAGCACACATTGGAAGAGCCTGGATTTCGCAAAAAAAAGAATTAAGAGACCTTTCAGATCAGACCTCTTGGTTACACCCACATTGTAAACCAAAGCACATGAGCAGCATCTCGACTCCATGTTATTCAGGGTACCTACCTACCTATATGAAAAAAATCCGAGCCAATGCTATCGGCGGCTAGAAATTTAGGAGGGGGGAGGTACATAAATCAACCAATATGATTGTTTATTTTGCTTTGTGTAGTACTTATTACCTATAAAAAATATTATACTAACTTTGAAATAACATTAGCATTAGGCAAGATAAATAGCGAGATATATGTATGTATCTAGAAAATTTTGAATTTTTAGCCTCTGAAAACCCCCAAATTTTACTATCTGGCGACCATTTGGGGGGGGGGGCGGCCGCCCCCCCGCCCAACCACTATCCTTATTTTTCCCCCTGTCCGACCGTTTTGGAGGGGCGGCCGCCGCCCCTCCCCCCGCCCCCCTGGCTACGTCCCTGGATTTAACCATAGATGAACAAAGAGGTGGGGGTAGGGTGGGGTCCACCCCCTCCTAGCCTCAAAATTTGCCCCCCCTCCCTAGAAAAAATCCAGAGGCCCCCCTCCCCCCAAATTTTCGAATTTTTTACCCCTGTCCCTCTAGATTTTGAAATCTAACCCCCCCTCTTTTCTCGAGAAAATTTTAAGTACTTTTTAAACTAAAATTTCTTCCAAAACGTGAATTTTTAAAACAAATTCATGTTTTTACACCTTTTTTATAGGTAGGTACCTAAATATCGCTTGTTATTCAATAAAATGTAGTTTTATCTTATAAAAAACTATTATTAAACATTTTATGGTTTAAAAGTATTTTGTTTCGGAAATTAGACCCCACCTGACCCCCCTCTAGCTTTCAAAATCTTCACCCCGGGTCGACCCACCCTAGAAAGCTAGGGGGGTTCGACCCCCTTCCTAGGACCCCCCCCCAGATTTTGAAATGCCATTTACCCGGGGTAATAACCCCCCCAGCTTTTTGACCGTGTTCATCTATGGATTTAACCCTTCCTTTATTCCAGGCTTAACCGCTCTTCCCTCCTCCCTTATCCTGAACCAAGTCGCTAATATTATATTACAGTAGCCTCACCTTACCAATAACTGGGCAGCCTCCCCGATTTTAGGGAGGGGTACATAACATGGGCACAGATGGGGGGTTAACCCCATAGATGAACAAGGAAGGTAGGGTGGGGTTCATCCCCTATAACCTCGAAATTTCGCCCCCCCCAGAAAATATCCAGGGCCCCCCTTTCCCCAAATTTTCGAATTTTTACCCCTGACCATAGATGAACACGGTCACTGAACCTGGGGGGTGTTTACCCCGGGTAAATGACATTTCAAAATCTAGGAGGGGGTCCTAGGGGGTTGAACCCATACATGGGCAAGTTGGTCCGGAGTGGGGGGGTTAAACCCCAAATTAGGGGGTGGGGTTAAAATTCGAGAAACGCAAAATACTCATATCCAGACCTGTGCAGGTTTGGAAATGCCTCCCCCCGTTTTATTGGAGGATTTGCCCCCCCCCCGTTTTATTGCCTTCCCCGCCAAAAAATGAAAAAGTACCCTAAAATTATGACGCCATTTTTGACCTATGATGACGCCATCATCGCAATTTTTTGCAGTTTTTAGCCTATTTCAATGTATTTTAAGCCATTTCAGTCCTATTTTTACCTTATTTTTGCCTTTTTTGTCCCTTTTTTCTCTTTTCGCCTCTTTTTGTCTCTTTTTTTCTCCTTTTTTCTCTTTTTTTTCTTTCCCCCCCTGCTTGCCCCCCCGTTTTATTGCCCCCCATTTCAAAAAAAGTTGCCCCCCGTGCCCCTCATTTTAAAATTGCCCCCCCCCGTTTAAACCCCAGGGGGGCAGTGCACAGGTCTGCATATCGTTTTTTTTCTAGAGTGCATTTTATCCATATCGTTTTTCGATTTTGAAGGAAAAATAGGTAAAAAAACGCTAATTTTAGGATAAAAAGCCCTTTTTATTGCCTTTTTGAGCTTTTTATTGCTTAAAACATTCATTTTGACCTCAAAACCTAAGTTTGGAGACAGTTAGAAGTCATTTTAAAGACATTTTTTCTTCATTTTTCCAAAATTGGGGGGGGGGGTTAAATTTTTCTCCCCCCCCCACTTCTGAGTGGGGGGGTTAACCCCCCCTAACCCCCCCGTGCCCATGTATGGTCAAACCCTTTTTAGATTTCTAGAGGGAGGGGTCGACCCGAGGTGGAAAATTTTGAAACCTAGAGGGGGTCATGTTGGGTCCAATGTTCGAAACAAAATACTTTTATTAAACCATTAAAATGTTTAATTGCCGCGCTGAGGGGGCTGAGGTCCTTACCGTGTGGCCATTGCGGCCTAGCCCACAACCGGAGGAGTAGGTTTATCTTTACATACACTATTGTGCAACCAAAAGATAAGCCTTCCTCCCACGGTAAGACAAACCGACCAAACGTAGGCCTAGGGAATAGATGTGAGATAGGTAAATTAAATTTTTATTGTTCTCTCTGTATTATTAAATATAACCTCACATCTAATCCCTAAAATCCTCTGATAGGGGTGGGGCTTTGACTAACATTCTACATCAACAACAGTCCTGATATAGGGTGGTAGGCGGTAATATGGAATATCCATGGCCGGCCCGCTTCAGCTTTAAAAAAAAAAATGTTTAATTATAGGTTTTTTTAATAAAACAATACTACATTTTATTGAATAAAAAGCGATATTCTGGTATAAAAAGGGTGTAAAAACATGAATTTGTGTTACAAATTCACGTTTTTGGGGGTCAGAGGTAAAAAATTCGAAAATTTGGGGAAAGGGGGCCCCTGGATTTTTTTTAGAGAGGGCCCCCAAAATTTCGAGCCTAGGGAAGGGGGAGTGGGCCCCACCCTAACCCTCCTCTTGTTCATCTATGCCCCTAATCCCCTCTAGATTTTGAAATCTGACCCCCTTCCATCTCGAAAAAATTTTAAGTACTTTTTTAATGCCAAATAAGGTTAAAAATGGCGCCATAGTTTTAGGGTACTTTTTCATTTTTTGGCGGGGGGGGACTAAAACGGGAGGGGGAAAATCCTCCAATAAAGCGGGTGGATTTCCAAACCGTGCACAGGTCTGGCTTTGGACATTGGACCCCACCTAACCCCCTCTCTAGGTTTCAAAATCTGCCACCTCGGGTCGACCCCCCCTAGAAAGTTATGGAGGTTCGACCCCCCTAGATTTTGAAATGTCATTTACCGGGGGTAAAACCCCCCTAACTTGGTAACCGTATTCATTTATGGTTAATCGCCAAAAATCTGAGATGGGGGGTTTAACCGAAACTCCCCCCCGCTCAGAAGTGGAGGGGAGAGAAAAAGTTACCCGTACCCCCGCATATTTGGAAAAATGATGAAAAAATGTCTTTAAAACGACTTCTAACTGTCTCCAAACTTAAGTTTTGGGTTGCAATGATTGTTTTAAGCAATAAAAAGGCCAAAAATGCATTAAAAAGGGCCTTTTGACCTAAAATTATCGTGTTTTTTTTTACCTATTTTTCCTTTAAAATCGAAAAACAATATAAGTAAAAGGCACTCCAGAAAAAAACGATAGGGGTAAAAGTAAAATGCGTTTTTCGGATTTTAACCCCCCTCTCTAATTTGGGGTTTAACCCCCCTCTCCACTCTGGACCAACTTGGCCATGTATGGCTTGAAATATGTTGTAATATTATTATTAAATTGACGTCTAACATATATATTAATTAACTATTGGGTCTGGGTATCTATTGGGTGGGTTACTAACTTACCAGCTTGGCTATGGCATGGCTAGAAAATTGTTGTACGTCGGCAAACGCATGCAGTTTTTCATCTAGCAAATCAGTGGACAAATGCAGTTCCATGGTACTCCAAACCTTGGTTTTTTCTGTAAACACATGGATAATAAGGTCTGAGTCTTTGTGGATTCTGTATAGCTAGTTTTGCAGGAACACCCATGCTGCTCATGTACGACGTTTAATGAGTAAGATCAATCAATGTCTTTGAAATATAAAATATAACCAGCTGATAAAAAATTACATATCACAACAAATAAAAATCATATTTATTTAGGTAATTTCTGGCAATGGAAAACTCTGTATGAAGAGAAATTGTTTGCTGTTAACGAAAATTTAAAGACTTACGAAAAGGTACTTGATTCACTTAGGATAAACGTTTCCCATGAGCTTTTACTGGATTTAAACGAGTCGCTGAAGAGACGCTCGCTGTTGAAAACCCAGTTGGAATGGAAGAGGAAAATAATTAAAGAAAAGCGCCACAAACTTCTTCTGTTACGTCAAAAGCGGAAACAATCCGAGAGGCAAGGGACGGGATTGCGAGAGAGTTTGGCTTTGTGGCAGGACCGTGTGGACAGGAGCCAAAGGGTTCTTACAGACTCTCGCCAAAAGCTGGAACGCAGAAGTGGACGCCTGGCGCAGGGAAGGCAGCGAATTCTCGCCTCCCTTTTTTCCATCCTATTCCCAGTTGGGATCGTGGATTCCCAGCAGGAGAAAGTGACCAAAACGCAAAACGACGTCATAGACGCGCTGGCCGAAGCGACGTGCACCCAGGAGGTGAACGGGCGCTGGATCTACGAGGGTCGCCACGCCCCAGCCCACCACTTTACACTCGCCGGCTGTGTTGTACCCGACTTCTCCGCGTACGATGCCCTAGTGCAGTGGCTGTACAGGGCGCCGGAACAGCCGGCAGCGCCAGGCGTGTCCGTGGACTCCTTGCGTCCGGAATTGGGGATACTAGCGGGTGTGGCCATGGGTGTTCAGCTCTGCGGGATTCTGGCCAGGGTATTGGACGTCCGACTGCCTTTCTCCGTGTCCTTCGCGGAATTCCTGCTTCTCAACGGGTTTTCAGAGCGGGAATTTCTAACCGCCTTGCTCAAGTTTAACGGAAATGTGAGCGTCCTGCTGTGCAGCCAGGGATTGGCCGACGTTTGTCCAAACGTTCGGCGACCGATCTGCGCTCTATTTAGCCTTTCGCGCAACTCCGCATCCACCGGCTACAACCGCCCTGTCCACCTGCCCAGCTATTTAATATCGGACTTCGAAAAAGCGGTGGAGGGTGTGGAATGGAGCGACCACGGGTCAAACGGGGACTCAAACCCTTTCGCCCTCAGCGCCGACTGGGAACAGGTGACCGAGTTGGACGTACCGGAGTGGAAGGAACCGAGCAAACCCTCCATCACCACCCTTCTGACTAGCGCTACGTCATCCGTTACAGGACTTTTTTCTTAATACATCTTTAACCTTATATCTAGTCAAAAAGTCTAGTGATGAAACTTTTATTCAAATTAGTCGTCGAACTACAGGGACGCAATAGGGTAGTGCATTTAATTTTGGCACTTTTCCAAATTGGGCATTTTTGATTTTGAACTATATCTTTAGTAATCCCGGACGGAATACGACGTTTGATAGCTCAAATGAAAGCTAATTATATGTAGATGATTGTCGTGAGCTTTTTATTTGTTATGTTATGATATTTTTGTGTGAAATTGTGTGATTTATAAAAAATAAAATTGTTACTCGTTTTTAAAAACATGGGCATTTCATGATTACGCAATAAATTGGTTTAAAAATTAAACTTTCCTGGTAAAATTTAGTCTATTTTCTGAATTTTTAGTCCCCGTGGTTCTACGTTGCGTCTCTGGTGAGCAATCGTTATAAAATAAAATAGTGTAATTTCGGCACACATATTGCTGTAGGTAAAAACGGGTTATATTAAGTGGTCGGTGTTAAATTGTAGTTGTAAATAGTTAAAAGACAACGTTGAAATGTGTAGGGTTCATAGCACTGCACTTAAACTCAAATATAGGGTCCTTTTAAAAAGTGCCGAAATTAAATGCACTTTTTTCCCAAATTTCGCTCATTTTGATACCATTTGGCATTTTAGCTGTAACTTTTTGCCAATTACACGTTGAACAACAAGTAGAAGCCTAAATTAAAGAAAACTGTCTGGAGATAATGATAGGCTTTTAAATTTTTGCAAATGATGATTTTTTGTCTGAGAAACAATCGATTGTTTGTAAAGTGCCGAAATTAAATGCACACATTTAATTTCTGCAATTTTCCATTTTTTTAAAAACTGATTTAATTAAGTAAAAAAACTGCTTTCGTACAGTGAAACTTTTGTGACGCAACGCAGTATCGTGAAAGCTTCAAAATGAGCTATTAAACATGAAAATCCGGCCATACAATGAAAAGTTACATTGGAAAAACAAAAAACTGCCGAAATTATGCACTACCCTAGTTAGTAATTTAGACGTCAAGTTAATAATAATATTACATATTTAAATGTTTTGCCTTGGTACAACGTTATTATGTCAAAAATTCTGTTAATGTTTTTTAACTCGCGCCACCACTAAAATTTTATTTGAAAAGGGTGAGCTCTTCTCATGAAATTGTTTTTTTATTGAGGTCCATCTTTCCTAAAATGAAATTCTCTGTACGTCCCTTTTGAACTAAGCAAACAATATTAAAAAATTTTTAAACTAACATTATTGTAATGATTTGAATAGGAAAAATATAATGCATTCTTTCAGGGGCGTAGCCAGGATTTTGTAAAGGGGGGTTGTACTCCATACAAATTTTTCGAAAGAGGGGTTGTAGCAGGGACTTACCTAGGGTTTCATTTGGGGGGGGGCGGATTGTAGTACAAAAAAATTGGGGGGAGGGTTTTCCTCTAATATTTGAAAACGTTAAAAAAGCAGGGATAAACATAGATAAAGCTGTATAATACACTTTTTTGACCTAATAATGTATTATCTAATAATTTTAGCGGTAAAAACATGTTTTCTTAGTTCAAAATTACATTAGCACACATTGGCAGAGCTTAGATTTCACAAAAAAAGTAATTTAGAGACCTTTCAGACCCCTTGGCTACACCCACATTGTAACCCACCCTTGGCTACACCCACATTGTAAACCAAAGCACATGAGCAGCATCTTAACTCCATGTTTTTTAGGTACCTACCATAGGTGGGCAGAGGGGGGGGGGGTTGGGGGGTTATATCCCCTAAAAATCCCGATTATAGCCGACACCCCCCCCCCCTAAATTTTGGGGGTATTTGGGGTATACCCCAAAAAAATTTTCGGGACACCCCTCCCCCAAATTTCGGGGGTCTGGTATACCCCCCAAATCTGGGAGGCTGCCCACCTATGGTACTGTAACCCACCAAAAATAAATAATTTAGTTTTTATAAATGGATTTAGAAATTAATTAAAACTAAATTATTTATTTTTGGTGGGTTACATTTGTAAACCACCAAAAATAAATTATTTAGTTTTGGTGGGTTACAGTACCTAACCTACCTATATGAAAAAAATATACTTATTACTTACCTATACTTATTACTTGGTTTGAAATAACATTAGCATTAGGCAAGATAAATAGCGAGATATATGTATACTACAGAAAGTGACCGCTGAGCTAAGCAAAGCGGAAAATTTTTTTAGTTTTTGGGGGTCAATTGTGGTACTAAAATCATTTTATAATTTGGCGCCGAGCGATTAGCGAGGCACTAGAAAATTTTGCATTTTCAGCCTTTGAAAACCCCCAATTTTTACTATCTGGCGACCATTTCGGGGGAGGGGCGGCCGCCCCTTCCGCCCAACCACTATCTTTATTTTTCCCCCTGTCCGACCGTTTCGGGGGGGGGGAGGCGACCGCCCCCCTGGTTACATCCCTGGGTTGTTAGGGGTTGTACTCCAAATTTTCAAAATACCGTAAAAAGGCATTAAAAAGGGGCTACGTGATTAGTTTTGCTGTTATTTGCATTGTTTTTTAAGTTAAACTTGAAAAATTTAAGTTTAAAAAGGTATAAGATTTAAAATCGTGCGACAACACAAATTTTCAAAAATTGTCTTTAAAGTTCATTAGAAACAAACATCGTTTAAAAGTTGTGAAAGGGATATAAACCTCGAGCGCTGAGCGGAGCGAAGCACGTAAAATTTTTTGAAGTTGTTCTCTTAGGACCCCCAAATTTTTACCTCTGCCGCCAGCCCAAAAGGGGGTTACAACCCTCACCATAACCCCCATAGGTATGCAGCCTCCCGGATTTTTGGGGGGTATACCCGACCCCCGAAATTTTGGGGGGGTGTCCCGAAACTTTTTTTGGGTATACCTCAAATACCCCATTTTTAGCGTTTTTAGTATTGAGATCCCCAAATTTTAGAATGTGGGGGTGTCCGGGGCACCCCCAATTTTATGGGGGTGTGGGCTATAATCGAGATTTTTTTTGGGCAGGGTATAACCCCCCTGGCAACGCCCTTGCATTCTTGGCTATTTTTGAATTTTAGAAATCTAAAAAAATATGTCTTCTATTTGACTATAGACTGCCTTGCCTCACACACCAGCATGGACATGAGCAGATTTTTTCTAGAGGGGGGATTCGAAATTTCGAGGCCAAGGGGAAGAGGTGAACCCCATACTACTCTCTATGCTCATGTATGGGCACCTTGCACTGGAACTCGGTTTATACATGAAGTATGCAATATACATAAGCCTCACCATAATGGATAATTACCGTATGTCCTACTTATCTTTCGTAGTATGCAGATTAACCGGTCGAAATTTTGCGCGCTTTCGATCGGTTGATCTGCATACTACGAAAGATAAGTAGGAGATACGGTAATTATCCGTTATGGTGACGCTTATGTATATTGCATATACTTCATGTATAAACCGATTTCCAGTGCAAGGTGCCTAGGGCTGGATTATAATAAATCAATGGGTTTAAAATGCACAAGAATTTTCCAGAGGTTCTGAATGGTGGATATACAGGGTTAGTGTATCATCTGCAGACCTGTGCACGGTTTGGAAATGCACCCCCCGTTTTATTAAAGGATTTGCCCCCCCCCCGTTTTATGGCTCCCCTCCGCCGAAAAATGAAAAAGTACACTAAAATTATGGCGCCATTTTTGACCTATAATGACGCCATCACGAATTTTTTTGCAGTTTCTAGCCTATTTCAATGCATTTTAAGCCATTTTAGACCTATTTTTTACCTTATTTTTGCTTCTTTGTCCCTTTTTTCCCTTTTGCCTTGTTTTCTCGTTTTTTCCTTTCCCCCTGCTTGCCCCCGTTGTACTGCCCCGTTTCAAAAAATTCCCCCTCCCGTTTTGAGATTGCCCCCAAAATAAAACCACGGGGGGCAGTGCACAGGTCTGCATCTAGGTATGTTAAGTCCTTACCAGTGGCGTGCCCAGGATTTCATTTCGGGTGGAGGGGGGGTAAATACTAACCCTGAAAAGGGGTCTGGTGGGCCGCAGTCCCCAGATATGGGGGGTCTGGGGAGTGAGAGCCCCCAGCGGGGTCAAGAGGTAGAGCCCCTTGTCAGGGGGATCCGGGGGGCAGAATGCCCCCGGGGGAGAAAATTTTTAATTTAAGGCGCTAAAATAAAAATTTTAATTCCAGATACTTATTACGAATTTGTTTACCTTATACACTTAAAACATGTGTTTAAACATTAATAAAAAGATAATATTATTGATAGTAGTTTAATTAAACATGTATGCCTTAACTACTGAACGGGATAATCGATTTGAAATCAAAAAACTAAGACAAATTGTCAATTTAAACTACCCGCGTAGCGGGAAAATTTTGGTTTTTTGACTATTAATATGCTTTTGGAAGGCATCAGGAAAGTTTCTGTATTAATATTAAAGAAAAAAATTTTTTTTTCCCAAAATTTAAAAAAACGTAAAGGTTACGAAGGCTTCCCTGAATTTCGGGGGGGAGGCGGCCGCCCCCCTCCTGGGCACGTCACTGGTCCTTACTATTGCCACCAAATCGCCGTCATTATTGTAATGAATGACAATAAGCACAAAATTAAGAATGAGCAGACACAGACTAGTGATGTGCCCCGAAGCTCCGCCTTATTTTGAAATAAATTCATGAATAATAATGATTATATTATTTGGTCAAATTTTTTTTGCAAATTAATTTTTTTTTTCAAAACTTATTTAAAACGCTAGAAATAGTCGTAAAAATGCAAATAGAATATCTTTAAAAGGGCCGGAGCTCCTTCCGCTTTAAATCGCCGAAGCTCTGAAGCATGATATTAAAGGGATTTATTTAAAAGCATTTAAATAAAGGGTAGGAACATCACTAGACCAGACAGGCCCTGTGCCATTTGGGGAGCCATGCCCTTTCCCCCCTTTCTGGGTTGGCCAGGGTAAAAATTTAGGAAGTGGGAGGTAGGTCTAGGGGTGGGGGGAGGTAAAAGGAAAGGTAACTCCATCATAACCCCTTAAAGGAAAGGTAACTCCGTAATGACCTCTCACTATTCCTACCTTTTCTTAGGTATGCCAAAATTGGATTTTTCCTGCCTCTTTGCCTTGAATTCAATATAAATAGGTATTTTTTAGCCTAAATTTTGCTCATTTTCAATACTAAATCAAAAAATTAGGAATTGTGGGAACACCCCCAGACCCCCTATGGACGCTTCTCGTCCGCCTAGCGCTGCTTGCGACGCAATAGGCCGCATTTATATACCGTTGACAATTTTTCGCGGCCCCTCCTTTCGAAAATTCTAACACAGGCCTTGAGACCAGACCAAATGTTTCAGATTTAAAATGGAATCCAAAATGAACTTCAAATAGTTATCTCACTAATCCAGGCTGTCTCTTACTCATTCTGTTAAACTAACGACGAAACAATGCGAATTGAACATCGGTCTATTATTAAGAAGGTGCAATTTATTCCGGAGACAATAAAAATTTAATCCCAGGGAGGAGTTTAATCCGCAGCAAAACACTTTTAAACCATTATTGGTTTTTTGCAGGTGTCTTAATTTTTTTGCGGGTTATGTTAATTCTTTTTTGAACTTTTTTTATGTTTCAGTACTGTGTAAATAAACAAATAATACCAAAAATTAAATTATATAATATACCAAAAAATGTGCAACTCGTTATCCTTTCCATTTAAATGGTACCTTCTATAAAAATGGTAGCCATTTTAATTGTGCGAGTTAGAATGGGCAGGATAAAACTCATGCGGCCCGGACAGTATTACACTACACTATTGAAGTATATTTGAAGTGAAATTAAATCTGCTATTATAATAACTTCCTCTCCATTTTTAATCGCGCGAATTCTGGCACCTACAATGCTATTATAATGGAGGGTGCCATATAAATGGAGTGGTTCATTATAATGACTCACTTTTACTTTTTTTTTTAAAAGGAGTTGCTCATTTTTCATTTTTTCGAATGGAATTTGCTATATAGGCATAAAACAGATGTAACATGTTCTTTGCGGAAAACGGAAAACTTGGAAAATTATAATGAAGGAGAAATGTATACATTACCTACCGAAAATTCCGTCCACAAAAATTAAGAAATTAAATTATTTTGTTAATTCTCACTCCTGAGTGGTGTAACAAAAATTAAAAAGACACAGAAACAAAATTAAAATTTAGTTAAATGTCAGATCTGAAAATAAAAAAAAATCCGCAAGAAGCTTGTTATTAAACAATAAAGCTGCAGAAACAATTAGTAATTAATCTTTGGCTAACTTGTACAATATTGACGCAGTTTTAAAATTCCAACAGTCGTTTTCAACCGAATGTATTGCTCATTAAAATGATATCTTGGGTGTTGAAACTCCCCAATGTTTCACACGTCAACTGCCTTTTAGGATGAAAGATTAAAAGTTTTTTGCAGTTTACAATCCTGCGGATTTATTTTTTAATAAAAAATGTGTAATATCTTTTTAGAAAATATGTATCTTTTAAAATTTTTGTAAAAATTTTTTTTAAGGTTTTTTTAAAGGTAAAAGTTTTGTATTGTTTCTTACTGTAATGATTTTTAAAATTTTACAAAACCGTAAACATAGGTGTTTTTGTCGGGTCCGCTAGGGGAGGGGGGTCCACCCTCGGGTGGAAGCCCAAAATTTTTTAGGGGGGGTCGACCCCGGGTGCGAGATTTCAAATTTAGGGGGGGGGTCCAATTTTTTTAACTTAATAATTTAAGTGTTTTTAGGTCTATTATTATGTATTAAAACAGCCTATTTAGGCCTAAAAAGTGTATTTAAACTTTGTTTTTAACTAAAAAACCGTGTTTTTGACAATAAATAAAAAAATATACTTCCAAATTGGTCAGAAGGGGTGAGGGGGGTCAGCCTCGCCAGGGGGGCGGTCAGGCCGGTCCGCTCTCGAGCTTTGGTTTTCTAGGGGAGGTCCAAAATTTTGGCTCTAGGGGGGTGGACCCCTCTTTCCCCCAAAAAAAAACACCTATGACCGAAAATATTGTCAGTATCATGTTAGCTTTTGTACATATTTTGTAAATTTTGATGGTGTGTGGCGCCCACGGCGCGTATAATAATAAACATTTTTTACAATAGCGTCACAATACAACATTAATATTTTCTTCGAGTTGGGGACCTTGATCGGCGGCTTTCTCGATGGCTTTTAGCAAAATGTCCGCTAGAATGCTCGTGGCGTTTGGAATATTTTGAAGAGTTATTTGTCGAAGAGTGTTTTGCTTCGGTTGTGTCTTGATAAGTTTTTAGTTTTTCTGCAAAACGACCAGGACTTCTCTTTCTGTCTTGATGCTTCTAAAACTTTAAAAACTAATCTGAAAAAGTAAGCAGCCGCATATAATTAATAGAATTTAACACTGCAGCAATAAATCCACTTGTGTTGTAAAAAGTAATGATTTTCGATTATTTTAAGTACAAGTAATTTGATAAATTTTAATTAAAGTAAAGTAAGAGTGCAAGTAATTTTAGTCAAAGTAAAAATAAGTGAAACTTAAAAGTCGAGTAAAAGTAATCCAAAATCCGTTACTTTTATAAGTTTGAGTAAACAGTGCAAAATAAGTTTGTTGTGTAATTTTAAAATTCAAATGCTTTTAACCCGATTGCCCTACCGATATACTTATGAAATAGTACGCCTTATTTGAAAGGGTATACTTGCAGAAATATATAAACTATAATATTTTTACTAATTTTTCATTGCGAGTATAAACCGCTTGTGCTCCAGATTTTACGTAACAAGCTTTTTTTAGTTTTGATTCTTTTTTATGTCATTTACAATGAGCGTTATATGTTAAGCAGACTTGAGCACTGCCCCTCACCCATACATGGGCAAGTTGGTCCGGAGTGGGGGGGGGGGGTTAAACCCCAAATTAGGGGGCGGGGGTTAAAATCCGAGAAACGCAAAATACCCATATCGTTTTTTTTCTGGAGTGCATTTTACCCATATCGTTTTTCGATTTTGAAGGAAAAATAGGTAAAAAACGCTAAATTTAGGTCAAAAAGCCCTTTTTATAGCATTTTTGACCTTTTTATTGCTTAAAACATTCATTTTGACCTCAAAACTTAAGTTTGGAGGCAGTTAGAAGTCATTTTAAAGACATTTTTTTCTTCATTTTTCCAAAATTGGGGGGGGGTTAACTTTTTCTCCTCCCCCCACTTTTGAGTGGGGGGGGTTAAACCCCCCTTCTCAGAATTTGGGGGGGGGTTAACCCCCCCCGTGCCCATGTATGCCCTCACCCCCTGGCGGTTTTATTGAGGCGGGGGGCAAATTTTTCTAAACCGGAGGGGGGCAATAAAAGGAAGAGGGAGGGGGCAAGCAGAGGAGAAAGACAAAAAAGAAAAAGGGACAAAAAAGCGAAATTAAGGTAAAAATAGGTCTAACAAATAGGCTAAAAACTGCAAAAATGTCAGAATTATAGGTCAAAAATGACGCTATAATTTTTGGGTACTTTTTCATTTTTCACCGGGCGGCAAATCCTCTAATAAAGCGGCGAAGGGGCAAAGGTGGGTAGGCTGTGGTTTATACCCCACAAAAAATCCCGATTATAGCCGACTCCCCCCCCTCCCCTAAAATTTGTGGGTAACCTGGACACCCCCCTAAAATTTGGGGGGTCCCAGTACTAAAAATGGAGTATCTGAGGTATACCCCAAAAAAATTTTTGAGAAACCCCCCACCCAAACTTGGGGGGTCGGGTATACCCCCCCCCAAAAAAAAAAAATCCCGGAGGCTGCCCACCTATGGGAGGGGGTATTTTCAGACTGCACAGGTTTGTGTTGAGTATTATAAAATAAGTTAGAATTCTATTTTAAGCGTAAATTTGGAATTATATAATTCTATTATAAAATATATGCGTAATCAATAATAAGAAATTACTAACAACAAACAGGCCTCAGAAGTCATTAAAATAATACAACAATAAAATAAATTTATGGAACTACCTAGCACAACAAAATAATATTGGGTCTGCGATTTTTTTAGAAATAAACAAGGTTTAAGCAATTTTCTCAGAAACTAAAATAAAAGAATTAACGACAATATTGAAACGAGATATAATGTATTTTTGGTCATCGTTAATTATTTTTTGAGTAAATTAGGTTTTTATGTAAATTTGTGCGCTAAGAAGAAAAAGGAAAAGCTTTTTGTCATACTTAAATTTATTACATACAGCCGTTAAAATTTTTATATAATGTATTAATTAGTTTTTGCACTTTAAGTTTAAAAGAAATAATAAAAACCATCTAATTTGCAAGGTATTTTGATCTCGCATTGGAACTGAAAAGTCAACCAACCACCCAAATTTTGTTACAATTATTTCGAACTCTAAGTTTTTTTTTTCAAAAAATATTTTTTATTTATTTTTCGCTCGTTAAATTTTGCTATGTATAATTTAAAATGCATTCGCGTGTACATTTTTATATACAATAAATAATAGATTCTATGTCTTGTTTTTCTTTATCCAAAAATATAAGTTCTTATACTTAATCATTGCGGTATCAAAATCTAACACCGGTTATTCGAGTATACTGTTTTTGAATAATTTAAGTACTGAGAAATTCCACACCCACCTCTCTGCTTCGGCTTCTCTGTCTTTTTTTCTTTTTGTGTCTCCTCTCAATTTCATTTTGTTGATGGGGAGTTTGGCTTCGTTGTTGTGCGTTTCTTTTATGGGGTTCCCAAGTATAGTTTTTGGATACAGATTGGCTGAAATCAACGTGAATTCGCCTGTCATCAATTAAAACATTGTCCATTTTGAAATAGGCACTTTCGCAGTCTTCTTGCTAAAATTTAAAACTAAAAATAGCTTTGAACTGGTTGAATTATAATAGAGTCGCACCTTGGATTTTATGAATTTATGGAAATTAACAGATTATTTTTTTTTAAATAAACTATCACTTTCATAATTATGTACAGATTAGTTATGTTAATATCCGTGCTCCCGAGTTTTGCAAACAAATTCTTTGGTCAGCACACTGAATAAATTTTTATTTAAGTACGCCTTTTTGAAGCCTGTGGCTAAAAATCCAACACCGCAAGAATTTTTTTCGTAAAAACAATTAATGCAAAACACTCCAATCCTATTTAAAAAAGCAATAGGGTAGTGCATTTAATTTCGGCACTTTTTCGTTTTTCCAATGTAGCTTTTCACTGCATGGCCCGATTTTCAAGTTTGAGAGCTCATTTTAAAGCTTTTACGATACTGCGTAACAAAAGTTTCACTGTACGAAAGTAGTTTTTTTATTTAATTAAATCAGTTTTTTTTAAAATGAAAAATTGCCGAAATTAAATGTATGCATTTAATTTCGGCATTTTACAAACAATCGATTGTTTCTCAGTCAAAAAATTATAATTTTTGAAAATTTAAAAGCCTATCATTACCCTCCAGACAGTTTTCTTTAATTTAGGCTTTTACTTGTTGTTCAACGTGTAACTGGCAAAAAGTTACAGCTAAAATGCTAAATGGTATCAAAATGAGCAAAATTTGGGAAAAAAGTGCATTTAATTTCGGCACTTTTTAAAAAGACCCCCGTAATCGAGTTTAAGTGCAGTGCTATGACCCCTACACATTTCAACGTTGTGTTTTAACTATTTACAACTACAATTTAACACCCGACCACTTAATTCAACCCGTTTTTACCTACAGCAATATGTGTGCCAAAATTACACTATTTTATTTTATAACGATTGCTCACCACAGACGCAACGTAAAACCACGGGGACTAAAAATTCGGAAAATAGGCTAAATTTTACCAGGACAGTTTAATTTTTAAACCATTTTATTGTGTATTCATGAAATGCCCATGTTCTAAAAACGAGTAACAATTTTATTTTTTGTAAATCACACAATTTCACATGAAAATATCATAACATAACAAATAAAAAGCTCACGACAGTCATCTACATATAATTAGCTCTCATTCGAGCTATCAAACCTCGTATTCCTTCCAGGATTATCAAAGATATAGTCCAAAATCAAAAATGCCCAATTGGGAAAAGTGCCGAAATTAAATGCACTACCCTACCTAAAGGCTTTAAAATAAAGGCTTTTTATCTTTATATTTAACTCGTGTAATATAAAGTATTTTTATAACCCAAAATATCGTTTTGTTGAAATTTATTTACTTTCTAAAAAGATTTTGTTAAATTTTTTTATTTCATTGATTTTTACTTTACCATTGACATTAATACAAAATACAACACAAAATAAAAAAGCATACAATATAATAATCTAATTTTTTTATTCTAATAAAAGTTAAATAATTTATCGTATTTTTACAAGTTTGCGATTTAATTAGTTTTTCATCTTTTCTGTTAAATTATCAAAACAAACTACTTACATTTTTAAACTCAATAAACGCGTATTGCAAGGATTCGCCAGTGCGTTTGTCTTTTATAATTTCTGCTCTAAAAAAATCCAAATTACAAAACAAGGTAAAAAAATTAAACAATATGAATCCCAGTCATGTAAACTTTATCAACAATATTTCCATTAATATTACAGTAAAACAGCGTACTAATACTTTCCTGCATAATAATCTTTACAGCGGTTTTTGTTTGACCATTTCAAAATATTTCCCTTCCATTTTCTCCTTCTTAAAAGTTGATGAGAAATCGATGGGTAACCAACCCCCTCCTATGCCCGATTATGCTTCAAACGATGGTTCACTTAAATATCAAAATTATACCTTTAAGACCATGGGCAAGTTCGTCCGGAATGGGTGGGGGCGTGGTTAAACGTAAACCTGGAATTGGGGGGGGGGAAGATAAAAATTCGAGAAACGTTTACATTATCGTTTTTCTTCTAGAGTGCAGACCATAGGTGGGCAGGGGGGGTTGGAGGGGGGCTATATTCCCTTCCAAAAAAAATTCCGATTATAGTCGACATTCCCCCTAAAATTTGGGGGTACCCCGGAGAACCCCCTAAAATTTGGGGGGTCCCAGTACTAAAAACGCTAAAAATGGGGTATTTGAGGTTTACAACCCCCCTCAAATTTCGGGGGTCGGGTATACTCCCCCAAAATCCGGGAGGCTGCCCACCTATGGTGCATACCTTTGTACTGCCCCCCAGCGGGGTTTTATAGGGGAGGGGGTAATTCCAAAATGGGGGCAACTTTTTTTAAACGGGGGGGGGCAAGCAGGGGAGAAAGAAAAAAAGAGAAAAAGAAAAGAAAAAAAGCGAAAATAAGGTAAAAATAGGTCTAAAATGGCTTAAAAAGCATTGAAATAGGCTAAAAACTGCAAAAAATTGGCTATGATGGTGTTATAATAGGTCAAAAATAGCGCCATAAATTTTGGGCACTTTTTTTATTTTTGGGCGGGGGGAGGGCAATAAAACGCGGGGGGGGGGCAAATCTTCTAATAAAGCTGGGGGAACATTTCCAGACCGTGCACAGGTCTGAGTGTATTTTACGCATATAGCTTTTAGGTATTAAAAAAACGCTATTTTTAGGTCAAAAACACTTTAATGGTTTTATGGTAACCTCCCCCTTTTCAGAGTTGGGGAGGGGAAAAACCCCTCCTATGCCCATGTATGCTTCAAACAATGGTTCCTTTAAAAGTACTTAATTAATAGTGATTACCTCAAAATAGGACCAAAACGTGAAAAAATGACTTTTAGATCATCTTCTGTTGTAACTGGATTCAATTTACATACAAAAAGAACGTGTTCTGGCGGTTTTTCATCTGCGTGGTGCAAATCTCCTATCTAAAAAGAAATTAAGATTAACAATGATAAAGTATATTATTTTGAATTCGAAACCCGATTTTTGCTATAAAGCAACAAAAATATTTTTGGAAATGACTGACATTAACGCTTTTAAACGATTGAATTTTCAATTAAGAAGTTTAAACATAAGAAAGTACTGTAAAACACAAATAGTTTCTTCATACCATTTCAAGAATGTGAGCGCGAGCTGTGGCTTCTTTCGCTTGAATTTTTTCTTGGATGATTTCAGGGTCAAGGCCTTCGAATTCATCAAGTTCTTCATCGACACCAATACGAGAATTCTGAAATTAGGAATTTTCATACATGGGCAAGTTGGTCCGGAGTGGGAAGGGGGGTTAAACCCTTAATTAGGGGGGGGGGGGGGTTAAAATCCGAGAAACGCAAAATACCCATATCGTTTTTTTTTCTGGAGTGCATTTTACCCATATCGTTTTTCGATTTTGAAGAAAAAATAGGTTAAAAACGCTAATTTTAGGTCAAAAAGACCTTTTTATTGCATTTTTGAGCTTTTTATTGCTTAAAACATTCATTTTGACCTCAAAACTTAAGTTAGGAGGCAGTTAGAAGTCATTTTAAAGAATTTTTTTATTTCTTCAAAATTGGGGGGTTAACCTTTTCTCCCCCCAGTGCCCATGTATGGGAAGTTACAATTAATTTTTTTTCATTTTTATAAAAGCGTAAAATATTTTAGGAATATATTTAAAAAGCGATGCTATTTTGGATCGATTTAGGATATGTCATTAAACCCCACCAACAAATCAGTAATATACATTAGTTATCTTAATAATAAAAACGGTATAATCTAATCTATTATGTCCAAGTTCTGTTAGATTAGAATTATCAATGATAAAATTCAAAAAGTGTGCAGTAAAATTTTGGTCTTAACAAATTGATATCTTTAATCAATATAGGTGGGCATATAGGTGGGCAGCCTTCCGGATTTTGGGAAGGGCATACCCGACCCCCAAAATTTATGGGAGGGGGTGTACCAAAATTTTTTTTGGGGTATACCTTAAATACTCCATTTTTAGCGTTTTTAGTACTGGGACCTCCCAAATTTTAGGGGGTGGGTGTCCGGGGTACCCCCCAATTTTAGGGTGGATGTCCGCTATAATCGGGATTTTGGGGGGGGGGAGAGGAGTATAACCTTTTCCACCCCCTGCCCACCTATGCCCGATAATTGACCCAACGATAAATTTGTTCGGCGATACTATTAAAAATATTAATTTGAAGTTAAGATTGTTTATGAGTGCTAATAACCCTTTATATGTTGTGGATTTAAATTTAAAAGTAATGGTTTTAAAATAACTGACAATTTTTAAATTTAACATCTTAAAATCAAATTATAATTAAACAGGAACTACCAAAAGGACAATAAGGAACCTGCACCCCTCTAAAATTTGAGGGATCTTAGTACTAAAAACGCAAAAAATGGGATTTAAAAAAAGTATTCCTCAACTCTTCAGTCGCATGCTGCGGTCAAATTTTTTTTCGGGTTATGCCCCTAAAATCCGGGGGAATGTCCACCCATGTCAAAAAAGTGTTCACACTTTCATATATCATAGGATGTCATATTATTCGAATTTATTGTAAATTAAGTTTTTTAATTAGCCGCAAACTTTTCGAGAATTATTTGAATTGCGTCCAACTTATTTTAAATAAAAAAATCAATTAAAAAATAACTGAAAAAAAAAAACGTTGGGATATACTTTTAAAATTTCAAGTGTAGGAGACGGCGAACGGCTAGGTATTTCTAATCCGGGCGGATCCTTGAATGGGTCATCAAGAATTACTGTGTGAGTTATCCTAAATTAATAACAAATATTTTGAGTTATCCTAAATTAATAACAAATATTTTGAGTTATCCTAAATTAATAACAAATATTTTGAGTTATCCTAAATTAATAACAAATATTTTGAGCTATCCTAAATTAATAACAAATATTTTCAAAACTCATCAGCAAACAAATACAATAGAAGAAAGCCACCGCGCCATTTTGCGCAAAATTTGAAACGATGTTCTTTTGCTTTAGTTTATACCGTGGATTAAATAAATTTAAATAATTTCTAACGAATTAACTGAAAATCTTTTGAATCAGGGTGCAGTACAATAAAAATACTAAAAACAGAAATTTTTAGTTATATTCTTTGAAACGATAATAATAGTTTAGAACGATAAATTTTGTAGTTTTTATAAGCTATTTTAGAATTTTGTTGCTTTATTAAAAAAATGAAGTCAATTAAAATGAATCTAACATTTTTATAATCATGTACGCATATCATGCAATAAACATTTAAAACATAATTTTTCGTGTCTGAGGTAGGCCAGGCCACGGTTTAAAAACATAATTGATTTTTATAACTGTCTCGGAAATCACATCACCACTATCATAGAGGAAGCCTCACTCTCCCTGACGATTTTCTAGGAGAAAATTAGACTTCTAAGTATAATAGATTTTGCTCGCAATACAACAATAAATTTTAAGTTTAAATAATTTTTTTTAAAAATTTTATATAATTTTTGTTTAAATACTGTTAAAAAAGATTAAAAATCTAAATTTCTGCCTCCACTTGCAAGCTAAGTTAAAAGTCATGCAATAGGGCCTAAAAGCTCCCTTTCCATGGCAAAATAGTCGCTTTTTAAAAGATTTTCTTAAAATCATACCCCCATTTACATAGGTGGGCAGCCTACCGGATTTCAAGGGGGGTATACTCGACCCCAGAAATTTGGGGTGGGGTGTCCCAAAAATTTTTTTTTTTGGAGTATACCTCAAATACCCATTTTTAGCGTTTTTAGTACTGGGACCCCCAAATTTTAGTGGAGGTGTACGGGGCACTCGGCACTCCCGAATTTTAAGGGGGGGGTATCGGCTATAGACGGGATTTTTTTTTTGAGAGGGGGGTATAACCCCCCTGCTCACCTATGGCCATTTATTTCATGAGATTAATTGTGGGTTGCGCCTCTCCCCGTCTTGGTAAATTTTTTTCTCTTACCATATGGTAGATTATCTCCTCTATGATAGGGTACCTGCGACTGCAAGATTTTAAAATAAAAATTACAAGATTAAAAGCCCTATTTTGTTTGAAACAAACCATAAAATGCAACTTACTCAGTGTATACTTCACATAGAGAATAGAACTATAGTACCTGACATCTCTGTAAGGCCGTTTCTGCTCGTCGCAAATGGTTTCGTTAAGCTTGTCCAGCGTTTCCAATCCGTCGGCTACTTGTCCGAACACGGTGTGCCGATTGGTGTCCAAGTGGTCTAAGTCTTCGGCCAGCGTGATGAAGAATTGACTCCCGTGCATGTCCTTCCCATCGTTTACCATGGATACCAAACCGCGGCGATTGTGTTTCATTTTCGGAACTCGTTCTGCCTCGAACAAGGCCGCTTGGTCCCCATACAGACGACTAAACAATCTATTTAATTTAATAAAATGAAGCTGTTCACCAGGTACCTTTCTTCGCACAATTCTTATAAAATGCATGCGTGATTTACATGAGTGTACCCAGGAATTTAGGGAACACAAACGCGAAATTTCAGGATTACCCGAACGCTCAAGGAAAAAAGCACAAGAAAATTTTAAAAAATGGCATGTCTGCAACTTTAATTTAGGGTCTAGTTTGAACAAAGTTATTTTAAAGTCAGTAATTACTAATTTAAGTATTTTTAGGTCTAATATTGAATTTTATCGACTAAAACAGCCTATTTGGGCCTAAAATGTATAAATAAAAAGAAGGAGTTTGTGTGAGGAAAAACTTTTTTAAAATATAAAACCATGTTTTTGACAGTAAATATAAAACTTCACTTTTAAATTGGCTAGCAGAAAAAGGGGTCGCTTCGCTAGGGAGGGTGCTACGCCACACCACTCAGTTTTAAGGGAGAATGGGCCCCCTGGAGTTTTTCCAGCAACAATCACAAAGAAAAACCAGTTTAAGTTGCTCATAATTGTTAAAAACTGATTACACATTCACTAAATGATAGTGTATTTGTATATTCTACACGCGTTATTGTTTTCTTGGTTTAAAACCTTTTGCTTCCTATTTCCTCAAATTAATTAAATTTAAAATTGCCGAACTCTTGCTTAAGGAAAATTGCATAAAATAATTATTGAAATTAAATCACATTTAAACTTGAGTTACGTAGTAGTGAATTTAATTCTAATTGAAAAAAAAACAATAATAAAAAATGATAAAAATGCTTATTTATTTACCTGAATATAGATTCTCCACTTCTACCGGTTCCAGAAGGATCGCCAGTTTGTGCAACATAATTCTCCTTAAAAAACAATCGTTGAGGTATATAAGTAACAGTAGCAAGGTAAAGTACGAAAGTGTTTTCCATCTAAAATTTTTGCTTAAAATTTGGCCTTATAAAAATTTTACCTGCGAGGAATCCCCACCCAAATTTTTACATCTTTTGAGCCAAAAAGAACGGGAAATTGCCACCCCTACAACCATAGGTGAGCAGCCTCCTCGATTTTTTTTTGGGGTGGTGGTATACCCAGCCCCCGAAATTAAGAGGGGGGTGCCCCAAAATTTTTTGTGGGTATACCTCAAATACCCCATTTTTAGTACTGGAATCTCCCAAATTTTAGGAGGAGGGGGTGTACGGGGTACCCCCTAATTTTAGGGGGGGGGGGGTGTGTGTCGGCTGTAATCGAGATTTTCGGGGGAGTATAGCCCAACCCCCCTTCCTGCCGAACTATGCCTACAACCCCATTTTCCCTATAAAATTTCTACTCATCTACTTCCATTTGGAAGAAATTTTAAGTAATATTGTTATTCTAACTTTTCGCCAGAAATGATATTTTTTAAAAACAAAAAGTAATTTTAAAATTTTTATAGCCACAATTGATTTTCTACATTTTTAAAAAAAAATAATAGATATATTTTATTTAATAAAGTGTAAAAGTTATACGCACGGACCGGTGCGGCATTGTCTTTCACCCATAAACTTTTTTAGGAGTGGGGATGGGGTTCCAGCACTCCTAGCAGTGAAAATTTGAACCCTTCAGAAGAAATACAGGGTCTCTAAAGCATAGAGTGGTCCGCCTGACCCTCGCCTAGCGAAGCCCAAGAACTCCCCTCCATCCCAACCGATTTATACAATTTTTTTGCTTTTGGTCTAGATTTATTATAAAAAAGACTTGTTTTAGTAAAAAAACGTTTTTTTTTCATACAAATTTAGGTTTAACTATTTTATTTTAGTCTATGAAGTTCAATGTTAGGACTAAAACACTTAAATTAACGATTTAAAAAATTTTACACAAAAATAAGACCACCCTAAATTTAAAATCAGCCACCCAGGGTCAACAATTCTAAAAGCAAAAAACACAAAAAACGCTAAAGTTTTAAGGTGTAACTTAAAATATAATTACAACAACGAGTTTAAATTTAGTAAAAAACCACAATTATCTGCCTTGAATAAAATTGCACAGGCGGTCCTTCTCCTTCTTTTTATTTTTTAGGCCGAGGAATCTGTAGATAAGCACTTTAAGCTTAAGGGTAGATAACTGTGGTTGACAACCCCCTAAGGCCCCCTGGCTGGCGAGGAAGAATTAAAAACTTAATCCAAGAATTCAATTGATCAAATTGTTAGATTGTATTTACATTGGTTTACTTGAAAGCGTTAGTATATATAAAACATTTAATTATTGTGTTTTTTTAAAATTTTAACATAATTTACTTCAATCAAATGGAACAGCACATAGTTGTAGTACTTCGTCTTGCACAACTTGATAAAGTTTAAAGAGCCTAAAATAAAACAAAATTTTGTATATCTATAGCAATAGGTTGGCAGTCTCTTGGATTTTTTTTGGGGGGGGGGATTAAATATCTCGCTATTTATAACGCTATTTATTTATTAGCATTAGGCAAGCCTAATGCTAATGTTATTTCAAAGTTAGTACAATATTTTTATAGGTAATAAGTACTACACAGAAAGCAAAACAAAAAATCATATTGGTTGATTTACGTACCTCCCCCTCCTAAAATTTCCAGCCGCCTATAGCATTGGCTCAGATTTTTTTCATATAGGTAGGTAGGTACCCTGAATAACATGGAGTCGAGATGCTGCTCATATGCTTTGGTTTACAATGTGGGTGTAGCCAAGGGGTCTGAGAGTTTCTTAATTCTTTTTTTGTGAAATCCAGGCTCTGCCAATGTGTGCTAATGTAATTTTTAACTAAGAAAACATGTTTTTATCGCTAAAAACATTAGATAATAGGTTATTAGACCAAAAACAGTGTATTATACAGTTTTATCTACGTTTATCCCTGCTTTTTTTAACGTTTTCAAAAATTAAGGGGGGCTCCGCTTCCCCCCCAAAAATTTCGGCGCCAACTGGCGCCTAAAATTTGGAGGCTAGGCGCTAGCTGGCGCCTAGGCGCCGGCGAAAAAAACCCAGATCCAAACCAAAAATCTCCGAATCATTTTTTGATGCATTTTTCTATTTTGACATTTTTTTTTAAATTTTAGTGAAAAGAATTTTGTAAAAAAATTTAGATTTTATGGATTTTAATTTCAGATTTTTTTTATTGTATTTTTGAAGTTCTTATATGTAAAACACTTATTTGGATTTCGAATTGGGAAGGGTAGATGTGAGTCACTCTTTATTTTAAAATACATTTTTTCTTTATTTACAATTCAGAGTTTATACCTGCCTTCTTTCCCACTCTGGGTTTTAATTTTGAGGACGTAATTGCCTTTTTAAAGGTTTGTCGATTTGAATAAATTTTTTTCTATTAAATATTTTATTTTATTTATAAATAAAAATGTTCTTTTTGAATTCAATTTCCTAACATATTAAGCACTTTTTGAGTTTTAACCCGCAGAATATCGTGTATACTGCCTCTTATTCCATTTTATCCCTTATATACCCTGGATAAATCTTAGGTAAGTATAGGTGGGGCATTTATGTATACAAACATTAGCTGATGTGTCAGCGTGCACTATATTATTAAACTTACAACGCGGACGTTCGTCAACAAATAGATCCACAACTAAATCACCCAGTGTAGTTTCAAGCAGAACAGACATTACATTTCACGTATTATGGAAAGTTTTTTCTAAAAGTAGTGAATAAAAAAATAGTTTCATTAGTAAATTTTTCGATGTATTAAGAGGATTACTCTTTGACATCTTCATAGATCAGACTGGGGGAGGGGGGGGGTGAGGGGGGGGGGGGGGGGGGGGGGGGGGGGGGGGGGGGGGGGGGGGGGGGGGCGCTGTGCACTATCCTTCTGAGGTTTAAACAGGGGAAGGGGTGGAATTTCCATAACAAGGGGGGCATTTGTTTTTCAAACTGGGATACCTAAAAATATCCGAAAAAAATAACAAGTGAAATTTAAGTAAAAATAGCAATAGGTAATTTTTTGTTTTCGAGCTAAGTATCCAAACAGGAGAGACATTATACAGCGGGAAGGACATTATCGGACCTTGCACAGGTCTGCCATAGGTTGTCAGTTTTCCAAACTGGAAATACATACACCAAAAAATACAGGCAAAAATTAAAACTAGTTTAAAAAACCAAACAAAACAAATGAATTAAACAAAACCCAGTTGTTTTTAGGCAATTCTTCCAACAAATAATTTTTCACATAAATTGTTAAGATTCTATTAAAAAAACTATGTTTTCTACAATTCTAGTGTTTTATTTTTAACTTTTTTAAATGCATCCTTGCATGATTAATGTTAAAAAGAAGATATTTTATTAAGTTCAAATTTACCAGTCTAAATTTATTTATTATGTTTCAATCATATCCGGGTTTTCTTTGCGTTTTTCCACTTTCAACATTTTAAAAAGCACATTAGTATTTTGGAATTCACATATTTCAGGTACGTCTTTTTAAGGTGGAACGCTACAGAAAAAACCGCACAAACTTAGTACAGACGCTATTCATTACAGCTGTAACCAATTTCTATAAACTACATACTGTATTAATCCTCATGTCCTGAACATCATTTTTTTATATTTTGATGAAACATGAAAATTAAAAATAAGCTGTGGGAACGATCCACAAAGGGGATTCCGACGAATCGCAGGTTTTTTTCACAAAATGACATATAAAATTTTTTTTGTGCGTGTCCATTTTAAAAATTTTTTGTACGTAATTAGAAGACGAGTAGATAAAACTTTCCTGTTGTTTTCAGCAAAATCGTATAGAAATAACTTGAGAAAACCCGACATTTTAAAGAGTTTTTTGAGAAAATTTTATTAACTTTGGAGCCTAATTTCTCAGTAGATCTCTATACGATTTTTAGATACACAACGCCAATGTTTCTAACTAGTTGAGTTCTCCATTTTTATATATAGTTTGTTAAAATCGGTTCGTAAACAAATTTCCATAATTTTGCAATGGATGAATTAGATTTGACGTCGGGAAACAACATTTGGAAACGTTCGTTTAAAAGTACTTTTTAACAAAGGTACAGAGACGAAGCAGTAGCCGAGTGGTTAGGGCGTAGGACTCAGCATATAGGTCTATTTTTTTTAACTTTTTTATTAAAAAAAATGTACATTATTCAATACTGTATTAAACCTGTATCAATACTGTATTCAATACGTGGTTTTGAAGTAAAACAGGGGTGGAGTCAGTGTCCCTCCTAGGGGAGTCGCAACCCTCCCTAGCGCCCCCTCGGGGGTCAAATCAAAAAACGAAGTTCGGATTCGTAATCAGGACCCCCGAAAACCCTCGAGTGGTTGTTTTTGGAAAAATCAAAGAAATTTTTGGAACTGTAGTGTTCTACCTTAAATTGAAAAATTGCAATAAATCCTGGGCCTCCAGGTACGTGCCTAAATCAACCTAGTGTTGTACTCATTGTTTTTATAGTTACAAAAATTTAAAAACCTTCCAGTAAAAATACGGACTTTTTCAGGATGTATTTCGTCTTTTATCAGATAGGGGCTTAAAACAGCGCCTGCATACTAGACTGTCGGACGTACAAAATATAATATATAAGCAATAAGATAATGTTTTATAGATTGTGATTTTAAACATTATTATTGATATGCCATCTTTTGTTTCATGAGTAAAATATTTATTTATAAACGCAATGCAATTACAAAGTTTCCACATAGAATACACGCAATTAATCATTTTTTTCGTAAATCATTATTATTTGGTAAATAATGGGCAAATTGCACCAAGTCAGCTTCTATTCTAATAACAACAATGCTTACGTAAATAAAGGACCAAAACGTACAGTGGTTGAAAATTGAATGAAATCCCACAATTTATTCCTCAAATGCATTTTTGAAGTAACAAAATCACGCAACTACTAAACTGCCGCACTAAACATAAACGAAAACATCCATAGGTGAGAAAGGAAGAAGGGGCAGGGTGGGATCCACCCCCCCTAGCCTCGCAATTTTGCCCCCACCTTAGACGGACATCTCAGACCTGTGCACGGTCTGGAAATGCCCTTTCCCCGTTTTATTGGAGGATTTGCCCCCCCCCCGCCAAAAAATGAAAAAGTACCCTAAAATTATAACGCCATTTTCATTGTTGACGCCAACATCACAAATTTTTTGCAGTTTTTAGCCTATTTCAATGTATTTTAAGCCATTTTAGACCTATTTTTACCTTATTTTCGTTTCTTTTGTCCCTTTTTCCTTCTTTTTTTCTCTTTTTCCCCCTGCTTGCCCCCCCGTTTCAAAAAAGTTGCCCCCGTGCCCCTCCGTTTTGGAATTGCCTTCCCAATAAAACTCCGGGGGGGCAGTGCACAGGTGACATCCAGCCCACCCCCCCCAAATTTTAGAATTTTTTATTCCTGACCCCCCTTGGATTTGAAATCTGACCCCCCCTCGGAAAAATTTCAGGTATTTTTTTATACTAAATTTTCTTCTAAAAAGTTAAATTTTTAACACACATTCATTTCTTACACCCTTTTTACACCAGAATATCGCTTTTTATTCAATAAAATGTAGTATTATCCTATAAAAAGAACAATTATTAAAGTTATTATGGTTTAAAACTATTTTGCTTTGGAAACCGGACCCCACCTGACCCCCCTTTAGATTTCAAAAATTTGCACCCCGGGTCGACCGACCACGCTAAAAAGCTGGGGGGTCTGGATGCCCCTAAGACCCCGTCCTGGAATTCAAAATTCGATTTACCCTCGAAAAACCACCTCCCCTAGCTGCCGGGACCAGGCTCACTTATGAAAACATCGCGGCAACTTAAATAGTGGCTATGCGCTATTTTGCACATCAACATTTATATTAATTATCACTTATATTTAAGCTATAATATATTCCAGTTTTTTATAACTGGCTACTTATTTAATTTTTCAGATCAACAAGTAATTGGAAGTTCTGCTACATAAACCAGCGTGATAGGCAAAGTAACGATTGTAAGAATTAATTATTTATATTGATTATTATTGATTTTAATTTTTTCCAATCATTCTTAGTGTTCACTAACTACTTGATCAGTTACATCCAACAATTTTTTCATCTTAAATGTCGGTTATTTCGATTTTAGTTTTTGGTCGTAAAATGTCATCTTGGCTTTGAATTAATCTTAATTCTAGTCTTCCCGCTTCTGGAACAGTTTTGTTTTCAGAAACTAAAAAAATATCGTGAATATTAAATAATAATTAAATAAATAATAGTCAGGCGGTCAGGTAAACATTTCATGAGAAATATTTTAAATTTAGAATACATTGTGTGTATTAAAATAACGTAAAAAACAAGTAACACGAGATGATAAATTCATTTAATAAAAATTACTATTCCTGCCCTAATTTGATACTTAGCTTTTTTGAGATGTTTTTCGTAAAATTTTACTTCCTGTTCGTTGAAGAATTAATTTCCTATACTTTCTGCCCTTATTTGATATTATTTAGTTTTTTCGGAATGTTTTTGGTAAAATTTTACTTCTTGTTCGTTGATAATTAAATTTAAAATTTTAGTGAACAAATTCAGAAGACGGTATATTTCTTCATTTATTAAAGAGCCTAATTTTTGGCAACCCTCAAATTGTGTCACCCCTTACCTCAACCTCTTTACCTACTCTAAAAGCCTTTTTTATTTTATAATAACCTCCTATTTCGACATAATGTCAAAATCACACCCCCTTCCTGAGATTTATAGACTCCCAAGGTAGTATACATGCCAGGGGCGTAGCCAGGATCGATAGACTGGGGGGACAGAGCGAGAAAAGGTGGGGCACAATTGTCATCATTAAAAAAAGTGGTAAACGGGGGGGTTTAGGGGCGGCGGAGCCCCCCTCCACCCGAACCGAACCATGGAGGATCTGGGGGCTTTAGCCACCAGAAATTTTTTTTTGAAAACAGAACCAAAACTGCTATTAGAAACCTTATTTAAAACTTCAAATTTAGTAATTTAGCAGTCCATCCATAATCTCTATGAATCAATATTTTTTATTCCAAAACCGGGTACCTCAAAGTTCACATCACATAGCATTCAAATCAAATAATTTTATTTTTAGCAAATCTTAAAAAAAAACACATAAAAATATAGTGAAAGGATTACAATTGCATAATATAAAACTTTCTAAAATCGCAAAACGTTGCAAGTAAAAACAATGAATTATAAGAAAAAAAGAAAACAAAGTTACAAGCAAGAAAAAAAAGAAAGAAAAGTGAGAAGAAACAGTAGACAGTACTAAACTAAAGCAACATATGAATGAAAGGTTTAAGGTTATAGGAAGGAAAGTAAAGAAAGAGACTATTTTGGAAATAAAAAGCAGCAATGTTTTTAATATTGTTTTGCGATCCAAATGCAACACAGTGTATTGTGAATAGCATCAGAAGTATTTTTATTTTGCTAAAAAATGGCTCAGTAGGCCAGAGCTTTTTTAAAAAGCTCTAGCACTAATACAGAGCACAACACTATTCATTAACCAAAGTCAATTGCTTTTTTAAATTTTTTTAATGATTTAACAGAAACTTTGGATTTTGGGTGACCTGACCTCTGGTTTGATTATTATTGAATGAGAAAAATCTTTGGATTGCAGACTTGTTTTGTTATTAATTATTTTATAGATTTTGCATAAATCCATTTTTGCTCTTCGTTCGGAAAGTTTATCAAGTTTTAGAAAAGCTAATTGGTTTTCATAGCTGGAGTAATTAAGACCACAAAACTTATACAATCTTCTAGTAAAACTTTTTTGAACATTTTCAATTATAATTGTATATTTTTTAAGTAAGGATTTCAAACTACACTACCATACTCTACAATTGGTCGTACATATTATTTATATGCTCTTACCAAATTTTTAACAGACTTTGCTTTAAAAGTTCTAAAAATTAGAGCTGATCGTTGCATTGCTGCATCTGATATTTTTTCACAGTGAAAAGAGAATTTTAAATTTTGAGACATATAAACACCCAAGTTTATTTATATCTGTTTGAAGCATTGCAGATTGATTTTCAATGCTTTCTTTTTCATTTGTAGAGAATTCAGAATAAATTTTCGCATCATCTGCGAATAATTTAATTTTAGAATTTTTTACACAGTCTACTATATCATTAACCTAAATCAAAAAAGCAAAGGTCCTAGTACTGATCCTTGTGGAACAAAACTGGTAATCCTGTAAGGTGAAGAAACAGACTTGTTTATTACTACTTTAAGAAACCTATTAGATAAAAAAGCTTCAATCCAGTTTAGAAATTTGCCAGTAACTCCATATTTTTCAAGTTTATATAAAAGTTTTTGATGGGAAACAGAGTCAAATGCTTTAGCAAAATCCAAATAAAAAACATCTACTGATTTTTTATTTTTTAAAGCTAAAGTCCAATCACACAGTGTTTCTAATAATTGCGTGACTGTAGAACTTTTATCCTTAAACCCAATATGCCCCTCCTTTTTCTCATAGATGTTTTTGTTCTCACTTTGAGATCAAATATTCCTTCTAACAAGCTAGAATAGCTCCAGCCGCAGGTCGGGTAAAGTGTCTTAAACTCCGTATTCTTGTCTAGTATCTTAAATCGTAAATGACATATTAAATTCTTGACTTTCTCGATTTCTAGATGGGGAATTAAAAAATTTGAAATATAGACGGTGTTAAGGGGTTTCAATGCCTGAGTCTAAAGCAAAAATTGTTTTTAAGAATAATACTTCGTTTTATTAAAAAAAATTATGGTAAATAAAAAAAAAATTAAAATGATTTGGATTAAGAATTTACGGGTTTTTTTTGAAAAAAAAAGCCTGGTTGCAATAGGTATTAGTAATCTACGATACTAGACACGACAGGCATGGGCGTAGCCAGGAGGGTCTAGGGGGTCTGGTCTGACCCCCTTTTGGGTCGGCAAAGGAAAAAATTCGAAGTTAGACCCTGCCCCCCTTTTGGGTCGCTAAGGATAAAAATTTGAGGGTCTAGAAGGGCCGTCCATTTGTTAAAAATTTTCTCGCGCTTCGCTCCCGTCAGCGATCGATTAATTATATAGTCTCCACTCCCAAAATTGTGTTAGTTTGTTTTGTAATCTTGGTATGACCACGCTGGACCACCCATTCTTAATGTTTTAATTGGTCTTTACTCCCAAATTTGTGTTACTTTGTTTTGTATACTTGATACGACCACGCTGGACCCCCCTTTTAGATTATTATATAGTAGGATTAAAAATTTACAGGTTAGGGGAAGTAATTTAAAAACATTTTCTCGCACTTTGCAGTGCTCAGCTGTAATTCAATATACTCATTTTTCAGTTGTTAAGGTTTTGGAAATTGAAGGTTTTAAGGTATCAAATTGTTTGTAAAAATTTTTATCTTGGTTTTATAGACTTATTTTTTATTGAATAATAGCAAAATAATGAAGTATATGACATAAACAAGGTAATAAAAATTTCGCACAAAGCGCGGAAAAATTTTTTAGCCCTTTTATAACGTTTAGGATTTGGACCCCCCTTTTGGAAATTTTGTTCAGGGTTGGACCTAGTGGCGTGTCCAAGAGGGGGGCGGCGGACGCCCTCCTAAAATCCGGCGAAGCCGGATTTTTTTCGTAAGGGCCTTTACGTTTTTTTTTTTGAATTTTGGGAGAAAAATTTTTTTCTTTAATATTAATACAGAAACTTTCCTGATGTCTTCCAAAAGCATATTAACGGTCAAAAAAACCAAATTTTCCCCTTCGCGGGTAGTTTAAATTCACAATTTGTCTTAGTTTTTCGATTTCAAATCAATTATGCCGTGCAATAGTTAAAGCATATACTACTATAAACATTAATAACCTTTTATTAACGTTTTAAACACCTGTTTTAAATGTAAAGGGATAAAAAACCCTTAAATTTTGTAATAAACATCATCTGGAATTAAAATTTCTAGTGTATTTTAGCGTCTTAAATTAAAAATTTTCTTCCCCGGGGGCATTCTGCCCCCCTTCCGACCTCTGTGACAAGGGACTCTGCCCCTTGACCCCGCTGGGGGGCTCTCGCCCCCAGACCCCCCATTACTGGGAGGCTGCCGCCCCCCAGATCTCCCTTCAGGGTTAGTATTTACCCCCCCCAGACCGCCCCCCAAAATGAAATCCTGGGCACGCCACTGGTTGGACCCATACATGGGCAAGTTGGTCCGGAGTGGGGGGGGGTTAAACCCCAAATTGGGGGGGGGATGGTTAAAGTACGAGAAACGCATAATACCCATATCGTTTTTTCTGGAGTGCATTTCACCCATATCGTTTTTCGATTTTAAAGAAAAAATATGTAAAAAACGCTCATTTTAGGTCTAAAACCCCTTTTTATTGCGTGTTTAAGTTTTTATTGTTTAAAACACTTATTTTTAACCTCGAAACTTAAGTTTGGAGGTAGTTGGAAGTCATTTTAAAGACATTTTTTTCATTTTTCCAAAATTATGGAGTTAACTTTTCTCCACCCCCCACTTCTGAGTGGGGAGGGGGTTAAAAACCCTCTTCTCAAAATTTGGGTCATCCTGGTTACGCCAATGACGACAGGCGATATTGGTTGCCGCAAAAGGTTAATCGAGATAGGCTGGAGCACAAAACACGTCATGTCTATTTTTCGCTGTTCTTTTGGCTGCTAAGAAATTGTTGCATTTAAACCTTTAAAATGGACTTAATAGAAGTAAATATCCGCCACAGGAGCAAACAAAACAGAATAGAACAAAACACATGTAAAAAAGAATTATTTAATGGCGGATTTTACCGAGGGTTCAGGAGAATTATAGAGGAGAAATCTTTTTTCCCTTTCTACTGACAGAAAATCAACCCACATAATACATATCACAAAACTGTTTACTATGGAAAACATAAATTTAAAAACAACACCACATTATACACCAAAATCAATACAACTCTGGGACAAAAAAACCTTTGGGCGAACGTTGTTGTGGCAGTAACTGATCTTTTTGGGAAATGGGAAGATGCGTAACCAAGACGAGAGGTGTACCTAAAGGTCCAAATTGAGCTTATAAAAGCCCAAGTTAGGTGGAAAAGACAACAAAACACAATAAATGTACTTTGCAAGGATGCATGCAATACAAGATATTAAATTTAATTTACTTGTATAGTGTTGAATTGTTCGCTTCAGAATATCCTGAATAGATGAAAGTGCATTTTTAACAGCATCTTTCAAAGTTGTATTAACATCAATCATCCAGACTAACAAAAGAGAAGCAAACACATCTCCCGTTCCAAAAAAATTGTATGGAAAACGTGGAATGTTAAAGCGAAATTTAATGCCTAAAAGCTAAAAAAGTTTCTGTGGTTACGAAAATCAACAAACCAACATTAACTAAACTAGAAACTAAACTAAAATATATTTATTTAAAAGGTACCAAAAATTTTAAACACTGACATTTAATATACAAAATTTAAAAATATATGTATTGATAAGTGCGAGGCAGGAGCACACACACAGTTATTCATTTAAAGATTTTATTTACTAAAAAATGAATTGTGTAATTTGTTAACTTTTTCATGAAAACCTTTAATAATGAATTTTGAGTTATAACACAATCGGTGAAATTATTTATTTTCTTGTATCATCAATTATAATGTTTTCTTCTTTAAGAAGCTTAAAACCTATTTGTTAATGATAATGACGATAAGTAGGATTGCTTAACTGCCATACATATTAAAACCATAGATAATAGTACTCAAAAACAATTTTACCGTTAACTGAGCTCCCATAACCAAACATTCTATCCTTTCCTCCCAAATCACTACTTGTTATTACAATATTTTTAATTCCTTTAGCATGCAAGCGGTCTATTGCAGACAAAATATCTGTTTCTGTATTTACATTCATTTCGGACAAAATCCTATAAAAATTACAAAACATTATGATAGGTACATTTTATATAACTTTTTACTAAAATTCAAAAAAATTTTTATGAATTGTAAACAAAATTGAAAACCAAAATTATGGGTTGGGTAAATTGATTTTATGGACCTACCAGACTTGTGCACTCCGCCCCCGGGGGGTTTTATTGGGGGGGCAATTCCAAAATGGGGGGCACGAGGGGCAACTTTTTAAAACAAAGGGGAGCAGGGGAGAAAGGAAAAAAAAGAGAAAAGAAGGAGAAAAAAAGAAGAAAAAGAAAGAAAAAGGAACAAAAAAGGCGACATTTAAGTAAAAATAGGTCTAAAATGGCTTAAAAAGCATTGAAATAAGCTAAAAACTGCAAAAAATTGGCGATGATGGCGTCAAAATAGGTAAAAAGTGGCGTCATAATTTTTGGATATGTTTTTTTCATTTTTTGGGCGGGCGGAAGGCAATAAAACGGGGGACCGCAAATCCTCCAATAAAGCGGGGCGGAGCATTTCCAGACCATGCACAGGTCTGTTTACCTAACTTACCTATGAAAAGAAAGAAGTTATTGGTATGTCGTAGGTGCAACAATAAACAACATAAAAAGTATCTAACTGTACTGTACTGGCTGTACAGTACATTTTTCTGTCCAAAATTTTGTTACAAAAGTAGCACATGCGCAGCGCAACGTATATTTTTTAGTTGTTCACACAGATGGGTGGGCGAAAGTTTACACCCCTAAAGTTATTTCATAACTACAGTCTATAATTTAGGGGCCCCTGTACTAAAAACGCTAAACAAACATGGGGGTGTTCGTAGTGGTTGTGCCAAAATAATTGCAGTGCCGAAAAATTAGTATTGAGTGTGAAGAAATTTACAATTTTAATGGCAAAAAACTAACATTGTGTTAAAAAATTGCTGCGAGAGACACTGGCGGCAAAAATGGTGGATTTTGCCAGAAAAGTTTCACAATGTAGCGCGTGCACGACTTTTCTATAAAATTTTGATAAAACATTAGTGTAAAGTCGGGCGATTTCCTGAGTTATATTTTTGATAAAGTAATGTTTTTGAAATATCACACTGTTTCCTAAAAATGTAAATTTTAGTGACGTTTCAAATTAAAAACACAAAACCGGATTTTTTTGAGGTGGGTATTTATTTTACTCTACGTTATTCATAATTACCACCATGGATACCATGTGGCTTCCCCCCCTCTCCCACAAGGCCTTCCCCCCCTCTCCCACAAGGCCCCTGGAGGGCTATCTCTCCTCCCCCCAAGACCCATTTTTAACCCCCCCCATACGACCCCCCTAAAACCCTTCGTTAGGCCACCCTCCTCCCTCTTACGAGTTTTTGACCTTCCCTCCAAACAACCATACATGCAAACAAATGTTTTAATTGTTTTTTAAGCCTAAGCAAAGCTTTTAAATCAAGCAAAAATTTATTATTATTAACTTTATTAATGTATTTAAGGGGTTAAAACTTAAAAAATGTTGCAAGATTATCTTTATGCAAACACTATTTTAGCCCCCTCCCCTCTTACACACTTTTCTGACCCCCGTACGTATTCTAGTGTTTTTTAGACTCTATGGTATGGCCTTCCGCCTAATTTGCAAAAATCCCAACACACTACCGTAAAACCATACATGGGCACGGGGGGGAAGGGTTGGGGGGGTTAACCCCCCAAATTCTGAGAAAGGGGGTTTACCCCCACCAAGGGGAGAACCCCAAAAAAAAATTTTCCCAGAAGAAAAGCACCCAAAATAAAAAACAACCGGGGGGGGGGGGGGGGGGGGCCCCCCCCCCCCAAAAAGAGGGGCCCCCCCCCCTCACTCAGAAGTGGGGGGGAGAAAAAGTATATCCCCCCAATTTTGGAAAAATTAAGAAAAAAATGTCTTTAAAATGACTTCTAACTGCCTCCAAACTTAAGTTTTGAGGTCAAAATGAATGTTTTAAGTAATAAAAAGCTCAAAAATGCAATAAAAAGGGCTTTTTGACCTAAAATTAGCGTTTTTTACCTATTTTTCCTTCAAAATCGAAAAACGATATGGGTAAAATGCACTCCAAAAAAAAAAAACGATATGGGTATTTTGCGTTTCTCGGATTTTAACCCCCCCCCCTAATTTGGGGTTTAACCCCCCCACTCCGGACCAACTTGCCCATGTATGATTTTAACCCCCCTAATTTGGGGTTTAAACCCCCCCCCTCCGGACCAACTTGCCCATGTATGCGTAAAACCCGCATCTCCACCCGTCAGGGTCGGTGATCTATGGTTACCACCTTAGGTGAGCACGGTCTTGACAGCTGGGGGGTGGGGGGGGTGGGGGTGTGGTTGGTTACCCGGGGTAAATCGCATTTTGAATTCTAGGAGGGGGTCCCAGGGGGTCTCGAACCTCTTAGCTTTTTAGGGAGGTGACGATCCAAGTCGCAAAATTTTGAAATCTAGAGGGGGCCATGTGGGGTCCGGTTTCCGTAGAGAAATAGTTTTAAATCATAATAACTTTAATAACCAATTGTTATTCTACAGGATAATACTACATTTTATTGAATAAAAAGCGATATTCTGGTATAAAAAGGGTGTGAAAACATGAATTTGTGTTAAAAATTTACAATTTTAGAAGAAAATTCCGTACTAAAAAAGTACCTAAAATTTTCTTGAGAAGGAAGGGGGTTCAGATTTCAAATTCTAGAGTTTTCTAGAGTGGTAAAAAATTCAGAATTTGGGTGGAGAAGGGCCCTTCCCCATATTTCCGTCCAGTAGTTCGAGGCTAGGGGGAGGGTGGACCATACATCGGCAAGTTGGTCCGGATTAGGGGAGGGGGGGTTGGTTAAACCCCAAATTAGGGGGGGGTCCGAGAAACGCAAAATATCCATATCGTTTTTTTTCTGGAGTGCATTTTACCCATATCGTTTTTTGAGTTTGAAAAGAAAATAGGTAAAAAACGCTAATTTTAGGTCTAAAAACCCCTTTTTGTTGCATTTTTAAGCTTTTTATTGCTTAAAACATTTATTTTGACTTCAAAATTTAAATTTGGAGGCAGTTAGAACCATAGGTGAGAAGGGGGTGGTAGGGTGGGGTCCACCCCCCCTAGCCTCGAAATTTCGGGACTGGCACCCCCCCTAGACGAAAATCCAGGAAGGCTCCCCCTCCTCCCAAATTTTTTACCCCTGAGCCCCCTCTAGAATTTGAAATCTGACCCCCCCCTCCCCCTTCGGGAAAAATTTAGGCACTTTTTTATACTAAATTTTCTTTCAAAAACGTGATTCTTTAACACATATTCATGTTTTTACACCCTTTTTACACCAAAATATCGCTTTTTATTCAATATATGTAAAATTATCCTATAAAAAGAACAATTATTAAAGTTATTATGGTTTAAAACTGTTTTGCTTTGGACACCGTACCCCACCTGACCCCCCTGTAGATTTCAAAATTTTGCAATTTAGGTTTCCTGAAATAAAGCTTATTTGAAAAAACTTCCAAATTACAAATTTAAATCTAGTTTATATTAGAAATTATTCACTTTCCAGATACTTTTTTTAATTTATACTTACTTGAGTTCAAATTGATTGGGCGTAATTATATCAGCTAATGGAATGATTACATCGCGATAAATAGCAGTCAGATTTTCTGGAACATAATAATTATCGTCGTCCCCAAGAATCGGATCACAAACTAAACAAACAGAGTAAGATATTAAAATAATTTATTTTTATAAGTTTTTATTATTTTGCTTAATTTAAATTATTAAAGAAGCTCCACGATAATTTGAACTGTGGATTTCTTTGGGGTAATAGTCGCTGTATTTAAGCTCGGACCCAGCAGCTGCTATCGGGGGTAGTGGTGGTTGCTGAGTTGAATGGTGTCAGAGGTCAAAAAATTTGAGGGAAAGGGGCCCCCGGATTTTCGTCTGGTGGAGGCATAGATGAAAACGTTCAGCCAAGCTAGGGGTTTACTCCGGGTAAACTAGATTTTAAAATCTAGCAGGGGGTCCTAGGGGGGGGGGGGTTGTGGTTCCTACTATTTTACCCACCCCCCTTCCGGTTTTCCAGGGGGATTCGACTGGGGGTAGAAAATATTGAATTTTGAAACCCAAAGGAGGGTCAAGTAGGGTGCAGTATCCAAAGCAAAATACTTTTTAGGACCAAAAAGTTTAAGGCTAGGGTGGACCGCCCTGCCTTTTTTTCATCTACGACTATGACCGAGTGGACCTGATTAAAAAATAAAATAAATGCATATTCATAAGTTGACCTACCCAAGCTTAGAAGGGATATTTTTTTGAAGCTTCTAGTACGGTCATGCCCTAGATACCGGACAGCCCCCCTTGACCCCCTCTCTGTCTCCAGATTTCAATATTTTCACCCAAAGTCAAAACAAAATTATCCAACACCCCCAAACCAACAGAGGTCAAAAGAAATGAAAAAAATGTTTTTTTAGAATGAATGAAAAAATTTTCAGCCCAACCTAACTCCAGAAACAATTTAGCTTATCAAAGAGCGTGATACACTTTGCCTAACCAACCTGCTTCTCTTACCCATCGCCTAGTAGGGGTGGAAGTGTCAATGATGGACCAGAGGAATCAACGTTGCAAAGGATGGATACCCTTCTCCCAACTCCCCACCATTCCGAGTCACTGTGTTTTTGGATTGGGATCAGCCAATGCCAGCTTTGCTTATCTGTTTGTTACTGCTGGCCTCGGGAATACACCCAAACCCCAGTCCCTGGACCTGCTCAGTGTGTAACTCTAACATTAATCGGAATTGTACCTCTGTTTTGTGTTCCATCTGCAACAGGTGGTGTCATTTCAGCAAAACTGGAAAGAACTGCAGTGAACTTAAAGCGACAACAGAATGGAGAAGCAATTATGCTTGTTTGTCCTGCAGTTTAACTGCAATGGAATAAGCACATCCTACAGTTTAACTGCAATGGAATAAGCAGCAAGATCCAAGAAATCCTAGATTTTATGCTGTCCCATGACATCAAGATTGCTGCGCTGCAGGAAACCAAGTTAACCAAGAGATCCAGAAGCCCAATAACACCTGGGGTACACACTCTTGAGGAAAGACCAAGAGGAGAACAAAGGTGGCAGAATCGCATTTCTATTCTACTACAGCATCCAGTTCACGAAGCTTCATTTCCGGATAAGCACATGGAGATACAGAAGATCTGCATAGGCGTGGACAGTTCCAGACTGGAGCTTACCAATGTCTACTTGCCCCCCTGGCAGTAGCTGCGCAGCTACATATCAGCCATCTTTTATGCCTTTGCTCCAAAATACCGCTGACCCCTTAATCCTCAGTGACTTCAATGCCCATGACATATTATGACATTCCACCATCATTGATCGTCATTAAGAAGAATTTGCTGAGGAAATTGGCTCCTCCAATTTTAGAGTCCTTAACAAAGACACTCCGACTCATGTCCCTTCCAATGGGCAAGCCATCTCATTTGACATTAGCCAGTATGTCACTTCTCCCTACCACCGACTGGCAAACAAGAATGCAGCTGAGCTCAGATTACCTACTGTGATCATCAGTGTGCAGCTGGATACATCCCGACAACATCTATATACATCACGCAAGACGTATACAAATCTGGCCAAAGCCAACTAGCCAGAATTTACTGCACAATTACAAAGAGCTTTCAGCCTTCAAACACCACTTACTGACATTCACAAAGGTGAGAAATTTTTTTGCCAAACCGTCAATGCAGTTGCGAAAAAGTGGATTCTGGAAGGCTCAATGCAGTTGCATAAAAGTGGATTCTGGAAGGCTGAATATGTCTGTTCAATCCCTACCTGAATGTTGAAGCCAAAGCACTTACAAAAGAAAGGAATGAACTGAGGAAGAGCAACTCTAAATCAGACCATTTACGTGAGCTGAACAAAGGAATATACAGGTCGGTCAGGGAAGAAAAGCGGAAAAAGTGGCAGGAACACCTGTTCACCTTCAATAGCCGCACCAGCATTGGAAAAGTATGGAAGACTGTCAAGACCCTGAGTAAACGCCCTGCGACCAACCCTAACCAGGCCATTTTCTTTGGTAAAAAAACTATTCAGAGCAGCAAAGGGATTGCCAACAGCTTCAACAAGCAGTTCACTTCAGCAGTCCAGAAAAAATCAAGCAAATCGGCCCACAAGATGAAGAAGTTGATTAGGAAATTTGAAAGTCAGATAGTCAGAAAGTCAGATAACCTTAGCATATCAGAAGACGCCATGAAAGCAGCTATCTAAAAGGCCAAAGCCTCAAAGGCAATGGGTCTCAATGGTCTCTGCACAATCCATCTCAAATATCTTGGCGCAAATAAAATCTCATATCTTACAAAGTTGTTTAACCTATCACTCCTATCTTGCAAAATTCTATTCATTTGGAAGAAGTCAATTATTGTGCCGCTCCTGAAGCCAGGCAAAGATCCAGCAAACTCCAAGTCTTATAGACCGGTGTTGTTACTGTGCCCTGCCAGTAAGATCTTCAAGAAAACACTACTCCCAACACTAGACAAACACCTGATAAACAAGAACCATCAACATGGATTTTGCCGACTGCATTCAACATCACAGCCCTACATGACTTAAACGCGACCATTGCAAACGGTTTCAATCAAAAGAAACCACCTAGCAGATCAGTAGTGGTCTGCCTAGACCTGAGCAAGTCATTCAATACAGTTTCCCACAAAGTACTACTACAAGACCTACCTAGTGAGATCTACACTTCCTTGTGGGCTTGGCAGATGGTTCAGTATCTACCTGCTTGGCCGCCAGTTGCAAGTCAGCTTCCAAAACCACACCTCCAGCTTTTGAAACATCAAAACGGTAGTCCCCCAAGGAGCGGTAACATCCCCAAAGTTGTTAAATTACTACATGAGTAGTATGCTTGAACCACCAGGCAACATCACCCTGCGAAGATCTCAACAACTACCTCCCTAAATTGATGAGCTTCTTTGAAAAACGCTCCCCCAAAAAATCGTCTGTCATGCTGTTTATACCTCACAGCGCTGAGGCCAAGACCCACCCAAAAGTTTATGTGAATAATGAGCTTCTTCCGCTGTCCATAGAACCAAAGATCTTGGGTGTCACTCACGACACCATGTACACCTTCGCCCCCCACTGCAAATTAGCAGCAAACAGGGTCAGAGAACAAAATAATATCTTAAAAGCGCTATCTGGATCCAACTGGGGACAAGACAAGCAAATGCTGTAACTCACCTACAAGGCTATTGGAAGATTGGTTACGGAATATACTGCTCTTATTTGGGCCCCTACCATCAGTAAATCCAGTTGGAGAAACTCCAAGTGGCACAGAATGAAGCTCTGAGAATCATCATAGGTTGCCATAAAATGTCTTCAATAGACCATTTTCACCAAGAAACCAACATTCTGAAGACAAAGGAACATGCAACAATGATATCAAAACAATACCTGATTAATTGTGTTGACCTTAACCATCCTGGACATAAACATCTTCAAGCAGAAGCAGCTCCTAGAAACACGAAACAAGACCTTGTCAACACCTATAGAGCTTGAGTTGAGAACTTAATTGTTGGCGTTTCGAATGATAAAAAAGGCGAAATCTGTCATACACAGACAGACTGTAACCTTGATCACTGCATATGCTCCAAATCCAGTCCTGGGATGTCGCCCTCCAGAGATAGATAGTTCTGAAAAAAACCTACTGAGATCCAGCAGAACAACGTTATCACAGCTGAGGTCTGGATACTGCAGACTTCTGAACTCTTACCAATACAGGATTGACAGCAACATTCTAGACCGGTGCCCACACTGTTTGAAGGAACCCCATGACACCAAACATGTGTTCAGCTGCACAGCTAAACCCACGGCGCTGAGAACATAAGACCTATGGTGACAACCTAAGGAAGCCGCCATATCTCTAAACCTGCTCAGATTGTCAGAGTGATATGGAGATGGACCAACCACAACAACAACCTAACCAATCCACACTCTGCCCAGATACAAGAGCTTAACAATAATATTCACAACCAAATTTGCTCTAATGCCACCAAAAAATGGCACTCTTTTTTGGAAAATTTTAGCCACAAAGCCAACCCAAAAAAACTCTGGAAAACAATAAAATCACTGGACAATAAACCCTCACCTTCACCGAATTCAGCTATAAATTTTAATGGAACTCAAATCAATAATCTTCTAGAAATGACCAACAAATTCAACAAACAATTCACACCAAATAAACCTTTTAAAACCTCAAAAGAAATATTGAAAAACTTAACCAGGATACAGCTGAAATTACAACCGCAGAGGTCGAAAAAACAATAAAAACAGCAAACAACTCAAAAGCTTTTGGCCCAGACAATCTAACCATATTCCGTCCCAAAAGCTTTGGTCCTCTTGGAATCAACTAGCTAACTGATCTATTCAATCTTTGATTTAAAACAAAATAGCATACCATACATCTGGAAAACTTCACTCATAATACCACTGCCAAAACCAGGAAAGGATCTCAACATTTCAACCTCCTATAGACCAATTTCTGTTCTCTGCCCAGCTATAAAATTTTTCAAAACAATAATTCAACCGATCCTTCTCCAGACCTGTGCACTGCCCCCCTGGGGTTAAAACGGGGGGGGGGGTTTAAAAATGGGGGGGGGGCACGGGGCAACTTTTTTTGAAATGGGGGGGCAATAAAACGGGGGGGGCAAGCTGGTGAAAAAAAGAGAAAAAAGAAGGGAAAAGGGAAAAAAGGGACAAAAAAAGCGAAAATAAGGTAAAAATAGGTCTAAAATGGCTTAAAATACATTGAAATAGGGTAAAAACTGCAAAAAATTCGCGATGATTGCGTCATCATAGGTCAAAAATGGCGTCATAATTTTAGGTTACTTTTTCATTTTTTGGCGGGGGGAAGCAATAAAACGGGGGGGCAAATCCTCCAATAAAACGGGGGGCATTTCCAGACCATGCACAGGTCTGCTTCTCCAACATTTAAAACAGCACCCAGATCAGCATGGATTGAAACCAAAACATTTAACAACTACTGCCCTGTTTGCTGCTTTAACTTACAACTGACATAGCCACTGGATTCAATTAAAAAACTCCACCCAAACGTACAATAGTAGCCGCCCTGGATGCTGGATCTAACCAAGGCATTTGACACAATCAGCATTGATATTCTAATAACCAAGATAGCCAACAGCACAGAGCACAGCACATAAACAACAAAGCATCCAGGGGCCTGTTTCATAAAATACTGGTAAATTTTACAAGTTTGTAAAATGGAGAAAAATACAAGTTTTTAAAATTACTGACTTGTAAATTTTTAAACAAATAAAAAGATGTTTCTATATGTGTTTTTTATATAGATTTAATTTTTATATAGCTTTTTTATATTTTTTTATATATAGATTTTTTAATATACCTCCACAAACCAAGAAAAAAAATTCAAATTTACAATGGTATTTTTACTTGTATTTTTTACTTGTATTTTTCACTTGTATTTTCACTTGTATTCAAGTTTTTTTACAAACTTGTAAAAAAATCAAGTGAAATCGTAAAGTAAATTTTACCCTACTCGGAGTAGGGTAAATTTTTCTTTTGAGAACTTGTGAAAAATTACAAGTGGCTAAAGTTTAAAACTGGAATTACTTTAAACACACAACAGCTACGTACATGAAATTTTAAATAGTTTGCACATGGCATATAATCTTTTTTCATTTCAAATTTCAATGCAAATGGTTCAGAATAAAAAAAGTTATTTATAGACTTGTAATTTACAAAGACCAGTATTTTATGAAACAGGCCCCAGGCGCAATAACATTCTCAAAGCCCTGGCTGGCACCAGCTGAGAAAAACTACACGCAACACAAAACACGGCCCTCAGGATAGCAACTGGCCGCCGCAAAATGGCCCCAACCGACCATCTTCATCAAGAGACTAAAATCCTACCAATTGAAAGCCACACCAACCTTATTTTAACACAATGTTTAGCAAAAACCATGCAGCCAACAAATCTATCTAACAGAATCACAGCCAATTACCATAGACCAAGCGAGATGAAACATACCCTCCAATCAAAACTTGGATCAACAGCCAAAAGTTTCTACAACCACATGCTTACAGAAAAAAACCATTCAATTAAACATCCACTCATATTTCGTCAAAGAAAACATTTTGCAACTCCAAACTAACGCATTTTAAAAAAGAAAACAGCCACCAATCAACATAAGCGAGCAACAACTCCCCAGGAAGTCAAGAACTTTCCTGGCGCAACTTAGATCAGGACATTGCCACCGCACCGCCTCAACTCGTTCAAATCCAGAATCAACAGCTGCATTAAAAACGAATGCTCCCACTGCAGGGACAAACCTCATAACTTAAAACAACTTTTTATATGCCCTCAACATCCAACCACACTCAAAATAGAAGATCTATGGGAAAGACCAGTGGATGCGGTCAGGTTCCTAGAGAGTATCACCTGATGCCCCGGCAATGAACAACAACAACCTTCCCCAGGCCCCTCTCTTTCCCCTCCTTGAATTCAAAGGTGCGATTTTTCCCAAGCAATCACCCAAACACCCATTCCTCCCCTTTTTTTTAGCTGCCCAGATTGTGCTCACCTATGAAACTGCCACTCATGCGTTTTTATTAGCATTGAAGAGCTTACTGAAGGTTGACTTCCACACCAAGGGCGTAGCCAGGGGGGTTGTAGGGGTGGCAACCCCCCCCTCTTTTGGGTTGGCGGAGGTAAAAATTGGGGGGTCCAAAGAGAACAATTTTAAAAAATTTCCTCGCGCTTCGCTCCGCTCAGCGCTCGAGATTTATATACCTTTTTACAACATTTAAGTAATGTTTTTAATGAATTTCAAAGACAATTTTAGAAAATTTTTTCGTGCTATCGCACGATTTTTAATGTTATACCTTTTTGAACCAGAAATTTTTCAAGTTTGACTTAAAAAAACAATGCAAATAACAACAAAAAGAATCACCTAGCGCGAAGCGCAAAAAATTTTACCCTTTTTTAATGTCTTTTTTTACGGTATTTTGAAAATTTGGAGTACAACCCCCTACAACCGCCTCCCCCTTTCGAAAAATTTGTATGGAGTACAACCCCCTTTTCCTTTACAATCCTGGCTACGCCCCTGTTCCACACTTAAATTATTTTATGTTTTTGTCCCTATGCTTTCTTGAGAACTCATATAAAAATTTTCAAAAAATAGATAGATACTTTTTGATACAAGTGACGCTGTTCTTACTGTAGTATGGCTTTTGATTATTCTCTGTAAGGTCCCTGATGATGTCTCGGATTTTCAACAAAAATGATTCATCCGCACAGTATCCAGTTAATACATGTGTGTACTGGTGATTTAAAGAATTGAGACGAAGTCCTTCGTACAAGTCCCATAACTCGCTGCTGTTTAAAATTTGACCTTTCCAGTGTTTGTAACCTATAAGACCAATGCGATTATAATAAGAGCACAATATAGACAAGTGGAAATTTTAAAAACTAGCTGTAGTTTATGACGCATTTTAAATTCTTATAATACATTTAATTGACCGTTTATGATTAATAAAAAGCGTTTACACAACATTTTTATGAATTCCCAGAATTAAAAGCAATAAAATAAATTAGATAGGATTTTTAGTAGTTACATAACATAACGTCGTTCCTCTGACAAAAAAAGTCACAATCAGCATAAAATCAACGTGACTCTGACTCATTTTGTTTAGATTTTCTGCGAGTCAAGAATATAGGTGAGCACGGTCGGGGAAGCTAGGGGGGGGGGTGGTTACCCGGGGTAAATCGAATTTTGAATTCTAGGAGGGGGGTCTGGACCCCCCTAGCTTTTTAGGGGGGGTCGACCCGGGGTGCGAAATTTTGAAATCTAGAGGGGGGTCAGGTGGGGTCCGGTGTCCAAAGCAAAACAGTTTTAAACCATAATAACTTTAATAATTGTTCTTTTTATAGGATAATACTACATTTTATTGAATAAAAAGCCATATTCATGTATAAAAAGGGTGTAAAAGCATAAATATGTGATGAAAATTCACGTTTTTGGAAGAAAATTTAGTATAAAAAAGGTACCTAAAATTTTCCTGAGGGGGGAGGGGGGGGGGGTCAGATTTTAAAATCTAGAGCGGGGTCAGGAGTAAAAAATTCGGAAATTTGGGGGGAGGGGTGCCCCCCTAGATTTTCGTCTAGGGGGGGGGGCAAAATTTCGAGGCTAGGGGGGTGGACCCCACCCTGCCCTCCCCCTTTCTCACCTATGGTCAAGAAATAAAAGCAGTCCCAGCTACGATTATTTTACGGCGCTTCTGACTCATTGTGTCAGAGTAACGTCGATAATTATTATTAATGGAAAGGCATTTCATCTAAAGCATCAAAACATAATAACGGGTACCTATATGGAAAAAATTACTCAGCTATAGGCGGCTGAAATTTTAGAAGGGGGAAAGGTATATACACAAATCAAACAAATATAATAGTGAAAAATATGCATATTATGGAACTTGATCGCTGAGCGAAGTGAAGCAATTTTTTTTTTGCTTTTGGGGGTCAATTGTGGTACTAAAACTATTTTATAGTTTAGCGCCAAGCAATCAGCAAGGCGCTAGAAAATTTTAAAATTTTAGCCTCTGAAAACCCCAAATTTTATCACCTGGCGGCCATTTTGGGGGGCGCGATCGCCTTCCTCCGCCCAACCACTGTCCTTATTTTTCCCCCGTCTGACCGTTTCAGCTCCCCCTGCCCCCCTGGTTACGTCCCTGATTCTAAAGCTTTCTGTTGTACCAAGTATCTGAAATGAAAATGAGGATATTTTTCACAAAAAAATTTTTGGAAATTAAATAAATTGGTTTTGCTGCAAAAAATAAATTTAAATGAGAGTTAAGGCTACGCCTACAATCACATTGAGGACCTGGAATGTGGTAAAGTTTTGAATATCAATTTTCTTAAAAGCTTGAAAACTACTTTTTTTAAAAATATAATCAAAAGAAGACTCTTGGTGTCTAGTAATTTATTTTTTGTTTCAAAAAAAATATAATTAACAAAAAACAAAAGTATATTTTAACCCTTTAAAAATTTCTAGAAATCATTCTTCTAAAAAAAGATTTAACAACAGCCCCAAAAAATACATGAGAATTAGATTGGTTATATAATTAATGAATGCGCTTAAGGACATAGCTAGGGAGGGGCTTGTAGCTGTATGCAGATGGGCAGGGGGAGTTGGGGGGGTTATACCCCCAAAATCCCAATTGTAGTCAACACCCCCCATAGGTGTTTTTGGTGGGGTCCGCTAGAGGGGGGGTCCACCCCCGGGTGGAAGGGCAAAATTTTTAGGGGGGTCCAGGGAGGTCCGGACCCCCTGGCTTTTTAGGGAGGGTCGACCCTGGGTGCGAGATTTCAAATTTAGGGGGGTCAGGGGGGTCCAATTTTTTAGCAAAATTTTTTTAACTCAATAATTTAAGTGTTTTTAGGTCTAATATTGAATTTTATGTATTAAAACAGCCTATTTAGGCCTAAAAAGTGTATTTAAAAGTGTAATTAAACACTTTTTTTAACTAGAAACCCGTGTTTTTGACAGTAAATAAAAAAATATACTTACGAATTGGTCGGGAGGGGGGAGGGGGGTCAACCTCGCTAGGGGGTCAGGCTGGACCGCTCTCGAGCTTTGGGGTGGAGGGGGGCCCCTGAATTTTTTCTAGGGGGGTCCAAAATTTTGGCTCTAGGGGGGAAGGGTGGACCCCTCTGTCCCCCCCCAAAAAAACACCTATGACACCCCCCCACTTAAAATTTGGGGGTACCCCGGACATTCCTGCTAAAATTTGGGGGTCCCCATCCCAGTACTACAAACGCTAAAAATATACCCTAAAAATCTTTTTGGGACACCCCCTCAAATTTCATAGGTCGGGTTCGGATACATCCCACCCCCAGAATCCCGGAGGCTGCCACTTATGCTTGTAGGGGTCGCACCTCCTTTAGGCAAGGAACAGCGGAAGTGGAAATTTAGAAGTATTGAGGAAACAATTTTTACTACTTTTCTTGCGTTTTGCTCCACTCAGCGCTCGACTATTATATACTACCTTTTTTTATTAAAACCCGGTTGTTAACAGATATTTTGTGTAAAATATAATTGTGTAACAGCTAAATGTAATTGTGATGTGGGGTACCCTATAAAATACAAGAAGATTTGTTGCATTGAAGTGCACTATTTTATTTGAAATTAATTAAGCATAAAATTAAGCGTAATATTGATGAAAAATCAAGATCAGAGTACAAAAAAATTTGCAAAGTATACAAAAATAAAGTTAGAAATTTTAACACTAATAAAGAAACAAAAATTTTATATTCAGGGGGTTTAAGCAATTTTTCTAAATTTGTTAAATAGTAAAATTAAAACAAAACAAGCTATCCCGCCAAATAAAAGAGACGATGGGAGTTTTGTAACTGAAGAGTTTGAAAAAGTTGAACTTTTTGGTAATTATTTTGCTTCCGTTTTTACTGATAATGATAATACTTTACCAAATTTAAATCCACCAAATATTGGGAAGTTGGAAAACATGGTATTCATAGGTCACCGACGGGGGCGGGGGCGGGGGGGACACCCCCCCCCCTACGGCCTCTGAGACCTATCCCCCCCTTAAGGCCCATTTTTGACCCCTCCCCCCCCCCATCGACCCCTTGAACCCCTGACCCCCCCCCCCCCTAAGGCCCATTTTTGACCACCCCCCCCACCAGACAATCCCAAAAAATCCTTAAAAAATGGTCAAATTTCGCAAAAAAATTGTCATTTTCGGTCAACCATTTGGTTAATACACCCGTTGCACCCCCGGTTGCTTTTTTTCATAATAAACACCCCGGGGTGTGACCCCCCCCCCCCCTGGAGGTCAAAAACCTCCACACCCCGGGGTGTGGACCCCCCCCCTGAGCCGTCGAAGGTCGGTGACCTATGATGGTATTTACCACAAAAAAGTATTTAAAGCCCTAAAGAGCTCCCAAACAAATTGTCTTGAACACCTGACTGTTTTCCAGTTTACTTTTTAAAACGCTTGGCTAAAGTCATTGCTGAACCTTTGGCAATAATCTTTCAGATGTCTTTTGATTTTGGAGAATTACCACTTGATTGGAAAATAGCTTTATTAACTTTACTCTTTAAAAAAGGCACCAAAAGCCTAAAAGAAAATTATTGTCCAATTTTACTTACATCTTTTCCTTGTAAACTAATGGAACAGCTTGTCAAAGAAGAACTTCTTGTCTTTTTCCATATCATTTTGTCACGGTTTCAACATGGTTTTAAGGCAAAAAGTTCTACAATAACACAGCTGTTGGAAACTTTTAATGAGTGGACGCAGACACTAAAAGATAAACTTCTAATTGATGGTCATTTACTTGGATTTTGCCAAGGCCTTTGACACCGTCCGTGTCACATCAAAAATTGTCATATAAGCTAGAAAAATATGGTGTTTCTGATAAATTTTTAAAATGGATAAAGGAATTTTTAGTTGGGCGGAAAATTAAAGTTGTAATTAATAACTTAGAATCCAAATCATTTCCTGTAAAAAGTTCAGTTCCTCAGGGTTCTGTTTTGTGTCCATTTCTTTTTCTTATTTATATTAACAGACCTGTGCACTGCCCCCCCCCCCGGGGTTAAAACGGGGGGGGGGGTAATTCCAAAATGGGGAGGCACGGGGGGGCAACTTTTTTGAAACGGGGGGGGGGCAAGCAGGGGGGAAAGAAAAAAAAAGAGAAAAAAAAGAGAAAAAAAGAGAAAAAAAGAAGGGAAAAGGGACAAAAAAGCGAAAATAAGGTAAAAATAGGTCTAAAATGGCTTTTTTTTTTTTTTAAAGCTGAAGCGGGCCGGCCATGGATATTCCATATTACCGCCTACCACCCTATATCAGCACTGTTGTTGATGTAGAATGTTAGTCAAAGGCCCCACCCCTATCAGAGGATTTTAGGGATTAGATGTGAGGTTATATTTAATAATACAGAGAGAACAATAAAAATTTATTTTACCTATCTCACATCTATTCCCTAGGCCTACGTTTGGTCCGTTTGTCTTACCGTGGGAGGAAGGCTTATCTTTTGGTTGCACAATAGTGTATGTAAAGATAAACCTACTCCTCCGGTTGTGGGCTAGGCCGCAATGGCCACACAGTAAGGACCTCAGCCCCCTCAGCGCGGCAAGCCGCTACGCCACAACACGTAACGTGGCAATTACCTCACTAAGGTGGCAATGGCGGTTTTGGTTAACCAAATCAACCACGACCTCCAGAGTGGCGTAATCCCCATTGTAGGTTATCGAGGGGGTCTAAAATGGCTTAAAATACATTGAAATAGGCTAAAAACTGCAAAAAGATCGCAATGATGGCGTCATCATAGGTCAAAAATGGCGTCATATTTTTAGGGTACTTTTTCATTTTTTGGCGGGGGGGGGGGGGGGGGCAATAAAACGGGGGGGGGGGGCAAATCCTCCAATAAAACGGGGGGGGCATTTTCAGACCGTGCACAAGTCTGTATTAATGATATTGTTGATTGTGTTAAGTACTCATAAATTAGACTTTTTGCAGATGATAAAAAGTTGTTTGCAAAATCTTCATCTAAAGATTACCACATTCAAACCTAAGACTTCAAAAAGATTTAGATTGAACATACAGCTGGTCACAAGACTGGGAATTGCAATTATCAAATCATAAATGTGAAAATCTTCATATTCAAAATCATAGCAAAGAGTTAATTTGTAAATATAAGCTTGGTAATAATGTACTTGAAACTACAGAATTGGTGCGCGACCTAGGTGTTTATATATCTCATATTAAATTCTCTAAACACTGTGAAATCACACCAAAAAAACCAATGAGAGTGACATCACTAATTTTTATAACATTCAATTCAAACTCTAGAAATAATCAACTCAGAGCGTACAAGGTCTATGTTAGACCAATTCTGGAGTACGCTAGTGCAGTTTGTAACCCTTATTTACAAAAAAAAACAAACATTTTGGAAAAAGTGCAAAAAAAATTCACTAGGAGGTTGTTCTATAAATGCAAGTTGTTACCTGTTGGTTATGAACAAAGACTGGATCGCCTAGGTTTAGAAAGATTAAAGGATCAAAGAGACTACACTGATTTATATATGAGTGCTTTAAAATTATACATAGCTTAAACTATTTGCAAGCCAATGATTTTTTTAAGTTTAACCTGCAGCCCACCCGTGGTCATCCTTTAAATTGACCATCAAAGAAAGTCGAATTAATGCAAGGAAATTTTCTTTTGCAAATAGGGTGGTTATACTTTGGAACAATCTACTCGCATCTCAAGTAACTGTCGATTCTTTGGATGCATTCAGGTGAAGTTTTAAAACTGCCTTAAATAAGCGCTCTTTTTGAGCCTTTAAAGTTTATTTCAGATAGCTATGTTTATTGATATTTTGTTAGAATTGTATGTAGTTTATGTTGGCGTCGATTAAGTCGCAGATGTGATGTTGTTGATGAAAAAAAGAAAAAAAAGAATAATGAAATGATGAAATAGTAGAATTAAACTATGCATAGACTATGCTTAGTAAAATATTAATTTTATTATTAATTTTATCTGGTCATTATTATTATAATGAATTGAAATCTTTTATGAGGTCAGCGAAGGCACAAATTTGGTAGTTTTTTACGGTTGATTATAAAAAATTTAGGGGGCCCCTCTCCCTTTAAAATTTTTAAATTTTGACACCCTGCCGCTTGCCCCCTTTTGGAATTATAAATCGACCCCCTCCCGCTCCCTTCTCCTTCTAAGCCAAATTTAGGGTATACAGTTAGGTTAAAATTTACTGTCACAAACACGTTTTTGTAGTAAAAACCGTATATACTTATGCAGACCTGTGTACGGTCTGGAAATGCCCCCCCGTTTTATAAAAGGATTTGCCCCTCTCTGTGCCGTGTTATTGCCCCCGCCCAAAAATGAAAAAAAATACTCCAAAATTATGTCACCATTTTTGACCTATTATGACGCCATCATTGCAAAATTTTCGCAGTTTTTAGCCTGGGTATTTTAAGCATTTTAAGCCATTTTAGACCTATTTTTACTATTTCGCTTTTCTTGTCTCTTTGTTTTTTCCCTCCTTTTTTCTCTTTTTCCCCTGCTTGTCCCACCCCCGTTTTATTGCCCACAGTGCCCCATCATTTTGGAATTGCCCTCTCCCCAATAAAACCCCCGTGGGGCAATGCTAAGGTATGTTTATGTGTACATAATTAGCCTATTTTTGTATATAAATTTCTATATTGGTGCTAAAGATCTTAACTAAATGATTTAAATTGACTTTGTTTGCAAACCAGAACACTCTCTAACCCCCTTCTAGATTTGCTATTGGTCCACCCCGAGTTGACTCCCCTAGAAGCAGGGACGCAGCCAGAGTTTCATATTGGGGGGGGGCGGATTGTAGTACAAAAAAAAATTTCTGGGGGGGGGGGGGAGCCCCCCTTAATTTTTGAAAACGTTAAAAAAGCAGGGATAAACGTAGATAAAGCTGTATAAGTATAATACACTATTTTTGGCCTAATAACCTATTATCTAAAGTTTTTAGCGGTAAAAAATTACATAAGCACACATTGGCAGAGCCTGGATTTTACAAAAAAGGAATTTAGAGACGTTAGTTTCAGACCCCCTGGCTAAACCCACATTTTAAACCAAAGCACATAAGCAGCATCTCGGCTCCATGTTTTCTAGGGTACCTACCTATATGAAAAAAATCCGAGCCAATGCTATAAGCGGCAGGAAAATTTAGGAGAGGAGAGGTACATAAATCAACCAATATGATTGTTTGTTTTGCTTTCTGTGTAGTACTTATTACTTATAAAAATTATTGGACTAACTTTGAAATAACATTAGCATCAGGTAACATAAATAACAAGATATAGAAAGTGACCACTGAGCGAAGCGAAGCGGAACAAATTTTTGGTTTTTGGGGGTCCATTGGGGTACTAAAATTATTTTAAAGTTTGGCGCCGAGCGATTAGCGAGGCGCTAGAAAATTTTGAATTTTTAGCCTCTGAAAACCCCCAAATTTTACTATCTGGCAACCATTTCGGGGGGGGGGGGGCCGCCCCCCCCCCAATACGCTATCCTTATTTTTCCTCCTGTCCGACCGTTTGGGGGGTAGGGGGACTACCGTTTGGGGGGTGGCTACCTCCCTGCCTAGAAGGTAGGGGGAATGTTCCTCCCTGGATTCCCCTGCCTTTGAAAGGGCCATTTAGCGACTCCC